>BSBK01003165.1:577500-641182 GCA_027943335.1 Chamaecyparis obtusa
AGGAGGAACCATTTGATATTTTTAAGAATGAAGAAGAAGAACCCTTTGAAAATCCATTTGTTTATGCTTAGGAACACATATCCTCTTCATTCTCGAAAGAATCACTACATTTGAATGACCTTTTTGCTGAACCTAAATATGAAGACAACCGACTTGCTCTTATTATCTATTAGTCACCACCACCAGGTCCTCCTCCAAGAATGGCTCATCCCACCTTTCCTTTTCCTATCCCTAATCAAGAAGGTAATCAAAATTTGAAGAATATACCTACTAGTGCACTTCCCAAATTCTATGGCCTTATTAAAAAAGACCCTGAGACCTTCCTCTTTGAGTTTGACATTTTTTTCTGGAGTTATGACTACACAAATGAGGGCCACAAGCTAAAGTTATTTCCATCCACTCTAAAAGAGGTTGCCTTAAGATGGTTCATGGGGTTGGGCACCAATGCTGTAGTAGATTGGAATGCAATGAGAAATCCATTTCTTTCAAAGTATAAAGAATACTATAGGGGTCAAGATTTGAGAGGTGATGAAATTTTCAAAATGTCTCAGAAGGAAGATGAAACCTTGGAGGATTATGTCTCAAGGTTCATGTTCATCCTTTCACATAATACGCAGCACCAGCTGAATGAGCAATCAAAAAAGAATCTTTTTCTAAAAGGTGTACATGATGGTAGCATTGAAGCCTTAGATCTTATGTTTGGTGGTGACATTACATAGAAAAATTGGGTTGACATAAATAATATATGTCTGAATTATTCCAAGGCTACTATGAAGAAAGGTAGGGGACTTAGAGACCTACCACATAAGTCCAATTGTGGTTTGGGAGTATCCAAGATGGAGCTATCAATTCTACTATCCAACTTCAAGAAGGACATCATTAATAATGCAACCACTCAGCTGGATAGTATGTAGGCAAGAAGGAAGAAGGAAGACATAGATGTCATACTGGCCAAATTTTTCTCTCATTACAGAGAAAAGAAGAGAAATTGTAGGTGCAACAGAGTTGCATTTGTGGACACTAATCCAATGCCCACTAAGTTTAAAGCCATAGATGAGGAGAATGGAGAAGTTTTCTATGTTTCTCAAAGGTGTCCATAGGCTCAGAGACAAGGTATGCCTCTAGACCCCTTGAATAATTTTGATTATAATGATAATAGTAGTCAATGGCCAAACCATAACCCTCAAAATTCTGCCCCTCAAGGCCAGAATTGGAATTATAATTGGTCTAACCAACAACCACACTGTAACCAAGCCTATCAACAACAATCACCATTTAACCCATACCAACAATATTTTAACTCCTATCAATAGCCACAACAGAGTAACCAATGGCCACCTCATGGTAACTGGCAACAACAACCTTAGTGGGGACCCAACCAGCCTAGTCAGTAGTAAGCTCTCATGCCTCCACCTCAGTAGCAAGCTATTATGCCTCCACCTCCTGTAGCCAATAATAACCCTCAAAATCCAACTCAACTTCCTGCACAACCAACTCCAAATCCTAACAACAAGTAGCAAGATTATTCCTTGCAAGTAAATTATATCCATCTTAGGTTAGGAACTACATTGCCTTCCCCTAAGGAGCCTATAATAACTAAAGTTTCTTATGCTAAGGACATACCTGTGAACCAACCTACTGATGTTCCACCTATTCCTCAATCTGCACCAGTGTTCAAAAATCCCCCTTATCTACAAAGATTGGCTAAATGAGCTCCTCCCAAAGAAAACCCTATAGCAGTTGATTTAATTGATCAACTCAAGAAAATGACAGTGCAAATTCCCTTATTAGATGCCCTTAAAGAAGTCCCAATCTATACCAAGGCAATTAAAGAAGCATGTATTAAGCAGCTTGGAAGGAAAAAAAAAGATCCTGACACTGTCCATGTTTTAGGAAAACTCTCTAATCTCATGCTAAGAAAAGTCTTAATGCCTAAGTATTCTGATCCAGGGAGTCTAGTGGTCCCTATTCATATTAATGGTATCCAAATTTAGAATGTCCTGATTGACCTAGGAGCATCAATCAATGTCATGACTAGGGAAGTTTGGTTGAGGCTTAGCATCATTGGTTTGTGAGATACACCTACAATACTACAATTAGCTGATAATTCCACTATTAATCCAAATGGCATGGTTGAAGATATTGTTGTCAAAATGGATTCATTTGACTACCCTTCAGATTTCATAGTCTTGTCAGCCAAACCCACCCTAGGAGGATATCCATTAATACTAGTATGATCTTGGTTAGCCACAAATGATGCTTGCATTTCATGTCTCTTAGGAAAAATAACCATATTAGATGGGATAAATACCAAGAAGCTAACTCTGTATTCTCTAGAAAAACCCCAAGTAGAACTTGACCAAGTTGTCTGGCCAGATTTAGGTGATGCTTCCCTTGAAGAAAACTCAATGAAAAAACTCATGGTCATTGAAAGAAATCCATTCATGGTGTCACAAGAAGAAGATGATATACTCATAGCAATCCTTACCAACCAATATGGTTCTAAGGAATCTTCTTGTGATGTCCCTAATTGCTTCCTTCAAACAATAATGACCAAGAAGACCTCACCTGAGTCTTTTGTAGCATTTGATTATCTCCACACCTTGTTGCCGCATGCAATAAAGTCTCAATCACTTGCTAAAATTTTGATGTTGGATAAGGTCAAAAGAGTTGAAATCTCCTTAGGGAAAGAGTTTAATGTTAATAAGAATCTCACTTCATCTCAGATGTCCAGTCTTCTCAATCTTTTCCAAGAAAGTCAACAAGCCTTTTCATGGGACTATACTGATATGAAAGGGTTAGACCCTAAACTTTGCACCCGTAGAATCTATATAAGCCCTGAATGCAAGCTAGTGAGACAAGCCCAAAGGAGAATTAATCCCACTTTGAGCGATATAGTGAAGACCGAGTTGTAGAAGCTTCTTTGTGCCGATTTAATTTATCCTATTTCTGACAGCCAATAGGTTTCTCCTCTAGTAATTGTCCCAAAGAAGGGGGGAAAGTGGAGAGTTTTTGTGGACTATAGGGAGCTTAACAAAGCCACTAAAAAGGATCACTTTCCTCTACCTTTCATTGACCACGTGCTTGATAATGTTACTGGTAAAAAGTATTTTTCATTTCTAGATGGCTTTAGTGGATATAACTATTAGAAATAGGGAATACTAAGAGGGGGGGGTGAATCGGTATTCTAAAAACTTTATCTTTTGCCCAATTATGGATAGAATAGATTATCGTTATACATGCATAACATAATAAGCTAAACAACATGCATAACAATAAAGAACTCATAACACATTATTTGTTCTCAAGGAAACCCTTGCCAAGGGAAAACCCCAGTGGGGATGGTACCCACAAAGATCCACTAATAAAAAGTATCTTGTTAAGGATGTTGACCCTATTAGGAGTCTATTACAAGCATATAGTGTATCAGTCCTGATTAAGGGACTATAGGGCTTGTTAGAAGCCTCAACCCTATCAGGAGTTGTAGTACAAAATGTGATTACCAGATGAGCCCACTGCCCAAACAAGTAATGTACAATATACACTAATTAAAAAATAGGTTAAGGTACATAACCTTATTCTTCTTGCATCAATATCTCTTTGCTGCTCTTTCACAATCACTATTACATATGCTTCATATAGTTCGCATCATATCACTTCACTATACATCAAATGTTCACTATATCATTCCTTTCTTCTTTACAATTACAATTACATTTATACCAATAGATTTAACCAAGAGTTAAAATCTAGGATGTCATCCCTTTATATTGTTAAGTCATTATTTTGATAAACAAAATAATCCCTTAACTCTTTACTAGTTCTTTCTTCATATTTTGTCCTATCGGCTTCACACTGTCTTCGGTAAAACTATCATAACTTATTTTTTACAGGTCGTACTAACTTTCACTTTAAGATGGGTGATCAATAGACATTACAGAGTCTATGTTCAAGTGAAAAAGCACTAAAATTACTCCAGTCAACATCACAAACAAAAACTATGTCCAGGTTCATTAGTAAAAGACTGTCTCACACTTAGACAAATTTGCAATGCACTCTGTCATACTTGCTCTTTGACCTGTGTGATCTTCATGTGGATAATATGTTTCCATAATGACAACATCTATGTAATCATCTTAGCCAAATTTCCAACAATCTCCCCCTTTGTCATTGGTGGCAACATATGAGAAAATTGGCTAAGTGTACAACTCAAAATCTCAAAATTGCTCAAAATTATGGCCATAGTATAGAATATATACTATCCTTATAACTCCTCAAAAATTATTGTCTCTAATATAGTAGTCCCCCTAAGAGTAAAAACCCTTATCATATACTATCAATTTTCTTCTACTATATATCTCTCCCCCTTTGACAATGATGACTAAATAAGGTAGGGAGGATTACAAAATTGTATCACAAAAAGTTATACCTCAATTCATTTATTGCAAAGCCGGTAGGCTTGCAACAAAATCTACAAAATCTATCTTCATGGCTTCAATCTCCTTCTCCCATGATTTGTTAATGGAATGGTCACATTGGGGCTAGACAAAAGGTTTGTTTCATTCAGAATTTCTGCTTCCTTTAACTTTATCTTCTGATCTTCCTCAGCTCTCAAACTCTCTAATTTTGTACACTATATGTACAAAGATTTACCTCTTTCCAAATGCTTCCTCAAATCATTTATCCAGATATCAAGAGTGTTGATATCATTTTTGATATTCTAACTGATGTTCAAAAGCATTCTAGCCTCATAATCTTCTTGTTCTTTTACTTGTGCAATATTAGCTAGGTTTGTGAATTCATTATCAAAGGTGCTCATTACCTTTTGTGCTTTCTCCATAGGGTCTACTTCTAAAATTTGTGTGGTTACAGTACTTTGTAACTTCTCAGTTAATTCCTTTAGACACCCTTCAAGACTCTTCACCTTCTTATTCTTACCAATTATTTTATTCAAGGATGTGATCAATTCCAACTAATCATCATAATATACTTCTTTTCCCAAATGCTCAATCATAGATCCAATTTCAGTCTTCTTTCCAGTCTCAGGAGTAAGACTAATATCTTCTTTGGTGGGAATGGGAATTTTTTCTTCTATAACTAGTGGTTCTACAATTGTGGTCTTTGCCATCTCTTCTTTTTTTGTTTCTTCCTATTCTTCAAAGGTCGAATTGTCAACAATGTTCTCCAAATTCTTGAATACATTTTCATCAATATCCAAGGTGATTTTTGTACCTTCTACATTCATTGTTTCACCTTCAATATTAATAGCTGGAGAAGAGGGCATGTCCTCTTACACTCTCTCACCTACTTGCTCTACTAAAACTGATGATTCTCCAACATATTCTTCCATGACCTTGATAATAGCCTGTTCTATCTCAGAATTTATTTCTTCATACCTGCCTCCCTTAATCTGAATTGTTCTCCTTTTAGTTCTCAGATGGGTGCTTAGGGCTTTCATGATCTGATTGAAATGAGTTTCATCTCTTATGTCACAAAGCTTCCTCACAAGGTTTTCTCTAATATTTGTCTCTTCATCTAATGCTCTCTTCTTCCTATTCAGAAGTTTGTTAAATAAATCATCAGGTATCTATCCTTGAATAGTATCAAACTTCTTGCTAGTCAAAATCATATGCTTCACAACTGCATTCTCCAGATTAAGTTTGTCATTATAATCATAAAGATCATAATATTTGTTCATGTTTGCAAAGTCACCATTCTCAATAATCTACTCATTAAGCTTTTCAACTTTTGGTTTCTAAGCTTTCTTCTTAGTAGTGACATCATTTTTAACTTTTGCAATCTTTCTTGGAACTAGTTGCACTAGAGTTTTATGTCTCTTTCCTGGTCTAGTGGCACTTTCCTTAACACTTTTGCTAGGTGTGGAGGAAGTGGATCTAGTAGGCATCTTTGCTCCTATGTCCTTCTTAGGTACTTCCACTTTCACCTTTACTTGTGGTTCTTCCTGTTGCATTGCAATTGATGATAAAGGAGGGATAGACAAAACTTATTTTTGTCCACTCTCTCTTATTGTTGCTGCTATCTACTTTGCTACCAAAAAATATCTCTCTATCATTCCAGTATCTTTTAATATTTTCTTAATAGTGCTCTCAACTCTCTTCTTAGACTGCTTCTCTTCAATCAGAATCTTTGTGGAGTTGAAGTTCTCCTCAAAGGTTCCAAACCTGTAACACTGAGTGTCCAACTTACACTTAAGTAGTCTGCTAACATACTCTTTAGTCTCTACCTCAGATATCTCATAGCCAAGAGGGTCTATAAAATCTATTCTAGGCTCTACTACTTCAATATAGGTAAACTTAGTATCCACCATAGAACATATATCACCTTTATATTTTTCAACAAGAGACTTAGGGATCCTTGATCTGCTAGACACAATATTTTGAAATTTCTTAATAAGAAGTACTGCACTCTCATTTACACTATCAATAACATGTCTTTTGTACACTAGATTAATCCTTTCCATTGTAGTTTGTCCATCCTTCCAATCATTTCCTATGGTGTAAGGAAATCTCCTCAAAAGATGAAAGAACATATATGTGATTAGGGATGAGAACCTAACCTATGTATACTTAGTTTTCTTGATCTTCTCCAAGTTCTCAAACAATTGAATTCTTAGAATTTCACACATATCAACTGGTACCCTGTCAACACACATAACATAGGCTGCATGTACCATTCTAGCTACCATGGCATCCTCTCTTGAATTTGCACAAAACTTAGTAGTTAGGATCTTCCATAAGTATCTCACATCATCTTTTTTGATCTTACTAATCATAATTCCTCTACCATTATAGGATGAGTTTGTGTTGTCAATGACTATTTTCCTCATGTTTTTCTCATTAAAAGGAATAGCTCTTGTTTTAGATAATCCAGTGACTTCATGAATCAAATCAACTGTAATATCTATCACTCTATCCTCTAACCAAATTTTTCCATTATGAATTCTTCTCAAGATAATCTTAGTGCATTCTTCATTATCAAATTCATACTCTAATCCATACTTAACAATTTCATTATGTTCCAAGTATTCAAAACCTTGTTTTAGTGTCATATCCTAATTGTAAATCTTCTGATACTCATTTGTAAAATCACTATCACTCACTGTCTCTAGTTTGCATCCAAGATAACTACTAACATTCTCCAAATGTAAAACTCCATCTAGTATGAATGATAATGCAAACCTAGGGTTATCTTCCAAGGGTTCTACTAGTTCCCTTTTCAATTTAGGTCTATTCTTATCTTTGCCATTGTGTATTAATGAAACATCCATGATTTCTTCAAATGCCTTTACTGATTCAAAGATTTGTCAAGTAAAATACCCTAATTTTGTGATTTTAGGGCTTGCGTAGATTCGGCACAAAATTCTTCTCCAAATCCTTGCAAAATGCCTTCAATCACTACTCTTTGATCTCCTTGAAACTTGAATTTTCTTTGATGATCAAATAATACCAATCATAACCTTTTATTAATTCAATCTCACTTAGATTTGACATCGTATTCAATTATTTTGTCACTTCTTTCCAAAAAGTTGTCTCTACTAACTTGCAAAACTTAAAACTTCTTGTGATCTCACAAAACATAATATTTTTCTTTGCACTCTTAACCATAGCATTAGAATATCATAAAATACCTTGCATTAACTACACAAGACTTAGTTCATCATATATCTACTTCTACACTAAATCTAAATTCCTTCTCTACTATAATTTACATAAATTAAGTACTTTGAGATAGGTTAGGTAAAGATTCATTCTTACCTTTCAATACTTCACCTTCCTAATTACCTTCAATGTTGAATATGTCTCTTTGATCTGTGCTTTTGATAAACTTCACTTCATCTGAATTACTACAACATCCTTTCTGATTGTTATTTGCATCTTCATTTCTTCTTGCATGATTTCTAGGGTTAGGATTAGGATGAAAAACTCTATTGTTCATTCTGCAAAACCTTGTTGTATGTCCAATCTTGTTGCATATCTGACAAACAATTCCATTGTTTCCATATCTTGGTCCAGGTTGATTGATTTGTGATATGCAGTTTCTAGCAATGTGTCCAACCTTGTTGCATCTATAACATACTACTCCATTTCTTCTGTTCATATCTTCAGTAGGTTTCTTATCTGCATTGTGAGTATTCCTAAACATTCTACTACCATCATTATTCTCAATAAATTTAGGTTTCCTACATTCAATAGCTCTATGTCCAAAACCATGACAATTGCAACAATAACCATTAAGAGGTTTAAATTGTTTACCTATGCAATCTCTCTTCATATGATCAATAGTATTAGAAGAAAAACATCTACCTTCGAATTATCTTTGCATACCTTTGGGTGATTCTTCTTGCTTCAGTGATTCTTCTTCTTTAGGTGTATCTTCAGATTTGTTGATCTCATTAGGCTTCTTCTCATCTATGCTTTCATATATCTATAGATCTGGTTCCTTGCCTTCATCATTTTCTTTAAAAGTGTTGAATCCAAGACCAGTCTTATCATAGAATGGTTTCTGATAAGATATTTGTTCATCAATCTTCTCACTAGTTGAATATAGCCTTTCAAGTTTTTGTTTGGATTGAGTCAGTTCACCTTTCACAAACTTATTGTATTTCTTAAGTTCATCATACTGCAAATTGACTTTCTCAAGTTCAAATGTTACTATACCAAGTTTAGATTTTAGTCCTTCATTTTTAGTCTTTAGACTTTCATTCTCAGATTTTAGATTTACTTCATTTTTTCCATTTCCATCTTTCAAACTAAGCTTCAAATTTTCTATGTTCAGTTCATGCTTAAGGATCTCATTTGCTTTTTCCAAATTGTCATCACAATCTTCAATAAGAACTTCAGATTCCTTTTCAAATCTCAAATCTTCCAATTTGTTTTTCAGTTTCTCAATGAGGTTCTTTGCATCATCATACTTTCTTTTCAAAGTATCTTTTTCAATAGTAAGCAATTCAATCTGTTCGAGAGCTTTTTCTGTAGTTGATCCATATCCATAGAGATCTTACTCAAGCTACTAGGCTTTCCTTGAATGATTGTTTTCTAAGTAACTAAGCTCTGATACCAATTGTTAGAAATAGGGAATACTGAGAGGGAAGGGTGAATCAGTATTCTACAAAATTTATCTTTTTCCCAATTATGCATATAATAGATTATCTTTATACATGCATAACAATAAAGAACTCATAACACATTATTTGTTCTCGAGGAAACCTTGGCCAAGGGAAAACCCTGGTGGGGATGGTACCCACAAAGATCCACTAATCAAAAGTATCTTGTTAAGGATGTTGACCTTGTTAGGAGTCTATTACAAGCATATAGTGTATCAGTCCTGATTAAGGGACTATAGGCCTTGTTAGAAGCCTCAACCCTGTTAGGAGTTGTAGTACAAAATGTGATTACTAGATGAGCCCACTACCCAAACAAGTAATGTACAATATACACTAATTACAAAATAGGTTAAGGTACATAACCTTATGCTACTTGCATCAATATCTCTTCACTGCTCTTTCACTATCACTATTACATATGCTTCATATACTTCGCATCATATCACTTCACTATACATCAAATGTTCACTATATCATTCCTTTCTTCTTTACAATTACAATTATATTTATACCAATAGCTTTAACCAAGAGTTAACTTCTAGGATGTCATCCCTTTATATTGTTAAGTCATTATTTTGATAAACAAAATAATCCCTTAACTCTTTACTAGTTCTTTCTTCATATTATGTCTTGTCGACTTCACACTGTCTTAGGTAAAACTATCATAACTTATTCCATACATGTCATACTAAGTTGGGATCTGAGATGGGTGATCAATAGACATCATAGAGTCTATGTTCAAGTGTACAAGCACTGAAATTACTCCAGTCAACATTGCAAGCAAAAACTATGTCCAGGTTCACTGGTAAAACACTGTGTCACACTTCGACAAATTTGCAATGCGATCTGTCATACTTGCTCTCTAACCTATGTGATCTTCATGTGGATCATATGTTTCCATAATGACAACATCTATGTAATCAACTCAACAAAATTACCAACAATAACCAGATCCAAATATCACCAGAAGACCAGGATAAGACAATGTTCACCTATCCATAGGGAACATTTGCTTATTCAGTCTTTCCATTTGGATTATGCAACGCACCTGCTACTTTCTAGAGAGCAGTGCTTGGTATTTTCTCTAACATTGCTGCCAACTGTGTTGAAATATACATGGATGAATTCACTACTGATGGAACCACATTTGAGGAGGCACAAGCTAAGTTAGAGAAGGTTCTTAAGAGATTCCAGGAATATAACCTCTCCCTTAATAGTGAGAAGTGTTACATGATGATGGAGGAGGGATTTATCTTGGGACACTACCTCTCATATTTTGGAATTTAGGTTGACCCAGCAAAAATTGTAGTCATCAACACACTTCCCACACTACTTAAGTAAAAAGATGTCAAGAGTTTCCTTGGCCATGCTAGTTACTACAGAAGATTCATAAAGGATTCTAGCCAACTTGCAACACCTTTGTACAATTTGCTGAAAAAGGAAGCCAATTTTGAATGGACAGAAGATTGTGAAGCATCATTTCAGCAACTGAAAGATGTTTTGACAAAAACACCTTTTCTCAGAAGACCTGACTGGAAGCTTCCATTTCACATCCACATAGATGCATCTGACTATGCCATTGGAGAAGTCCTAGGATAGAAGGAAGGTATTGTTGAACATCCTATTTACTATATTAGTAAAAACTTGCAAGATGCTGAGTTAAATTATGTTGTCACTGAAAAAGAGCTATTAGCAGTCATCTATGCACTAAACAAATTTAGGCACTAAATCACCAGTTATGAAGTATTTGTTTACACTGACCTTTCAACTATCAAATACTTGATGAAAAAACCTTCCATTAGTGGTAGATTCCCATGCTGGTTACTCCTCATGCAAGAATTTGATGTGAAGATAATAGACAAACTAGGCAAGGCTAATGTGGTGGCCGATTTCTTATCAAGATTGTAAGTATTAGATGATCCTATAGAAATTAATGACAGCTTCCCTGATGAGCACCTATTTTATATTTATTCTTTGAACCCATGGTATGCAGACATAGCCAACTACCTTGCTACAAGAAGAACACCACCTCACTTCTCTCCTAAGCAACACCAAATTTTGGTTGAGAAGAGTTTTAACTTCTCATGGATCTCAGGCTTCATGTTCTATAGAGGTCCAAACCAAGTCACCCAAAGATGTGTTCACGAGGATGAAACTTATGACATTCTATGGGAATGTCACAATGAGCGATGTGGCAGCCATTTTGCAGCAAAGAGGACAACTTATAAAATTTTGACAATTAGATACTACTGGCCTACTTTGCATAAAGATGTAGCAAAGCATACCAAGTACTATGATAGATGTTAGCACATAGGGTGCCCAACAAAGTCTGATGAAATGCCCTTGTAGCCTCAGGTAGTGGTCATGCCATTTGACAAATTGGGTATTGACTTTTTTGGACCCATTGAACTCTCTTCTCATGGGAAGTCATATATCTTAGTATGTACTGACTATGCCACAAAGTGGGTTGAAGCTAAAGCCATGAGGCATGCCATAGATCGCAAAGTTGCTAAATTTCTCAATGAATGTATATTCACCAGATTTGGAGTACCAAGAGAGATCGTCACAGATCAGGGAGCACAGTTCACCTCCAATCTTATCACAAAGTTGATGTAGGAATACATGGTGCACCATGGTAAATCTTCACCCTGTCACCCCTAGGCCAATGGCTAGGTAGAGATAACCAACTAGGAGATACAATCCATTTTAACCAAGACAATTGCTATTCACAAAAAGGACTGGGCTACCCATCTTCCTGAAGCCATTTGGGCCTACTGCACAACATGGAAAAGAACAATTGGGTTTACCCCTTTTGAGCTGCTGTATGGAAAATCAACATCCATGCATATTGAGTTTCAACATAAAACACTCTGAACAACCCTTGACTTGGACATTGATCTCACTAGAGCCCAGGAAGAATGGTTACTACAATTTAATGGGTTATATGAATACAAGAAATATGAATTCCATAATCCTAAATTTCTCCAGCAATAGAGCAAAAAAATGGCATGACAAGTTCATCCAAGAAAAGAAATTTTATGTGGGAGATTGGGCATTGTTGTATGACTCTTGATACCAGCATAGGCTAGGAAAATTTCAAACCAAGTGGCTTGGGGCTTATGAGATAATATCAGTATTTGATAATGGAGTAGTTAAACTTTCAACCATTGACCCTGTACGGTTCAAGATACTTGTAAACAGACATCGGCTCAAACTCTACAAAAAGCCCATCACTCATGAGGATTTCCTGCAATAGTTCCAGAGCAGTGAAGACACACTCATTCTTGCAGCTGAAGCATCTAGGTCTCCTACCTAGATTTCTGTCAATTCTTGATTGCATTCAAGAAATCCATAATAAATATTTCACATTTTGTGGAATTATTTCTCCGTAATAAATTTCATCTCACCTTCTCTCTCTCCCACCCATCACTCCATCAATGTAGGTGACATTTTTTAGAAGACTCTTCCTACAACACTTCTAGGTTCATGCCACATACCCTCGTACATATTTTATTTTATTCATTATTTATTAGGAATGCGTGTCATTTTAATTTTCTACTCTTACATAACCTGGTCTGGTGGGACCCATGCCATTACTTAGTTGGGGAGGGGGGAATATTCTATTTTCAAATTTTTAAATTAGCATGTAAACATCAAGTTTCTTGTCTTTATGAGGTGACTTCTGTTATGTGCTTGTTGATCTGTCCTTCCATGATTGCATCATCACATCTGTAATGAAAATAAAAGACATTAAAAGATAAAGTTTAACTTCTAATGATATGTTCACGATGTGTTCGGGGTGGTAACCCTTGGCATGAGCGAACTATTATGAGATTTGAAGCAAGTGAAAATATCATTAGATTTCATTAAAAAATCTTTAATTTCATGAAGTAAGTAGCATTTAGTTCACCGCCTTTTTCATTTGCAATGTCCTATGTCGTAACACTTTGAATTTTATGATTTACCATTGTTGTGCTATGTGAAAATACCAAGTTTCTACAAAATTTAAATTTTTTGATGATAACAATGGGAGGAGATCTTCAAATGCATGAGCCAATGGATCAAAGGGTTTTTTTGGATGACACATCGAGTTGTGAAATATTCAGAAGGAAGGGATGGTTGGAATACTGCTTGAGTCATAAGGGGTTTGATGAAGAAGTTTCTTTGCAATTTCCAATCACTTTGAAGGATGGATTTGCATTGGTCAAAGGTTTAAAAATTGAATTTATAGAGGATATTGTGGCTGAAGTGACTGGTTTTCTACAAGAAGGAGAACAATGGGTGAAGGACCTCAACTTGCGTTCAGCTAGGGCTGAGTTCACTTTGCACGGTGACCCCCATCTAGACATAGATAAGAAGCAAGGCACTTCTAGACTATCCTTTCCCATGGAATTCATTTAGCCAGCTGCATTCATCATCCAGTACTTCACCTGTGATGGGTGTTACAAGTATTTGCATGGCCTACATTTAAAAATTTAGAGTCATCTTCGGCATGATAATAGACCAGTAAATATTGCCAGCTTCTTGTTTAATATTGTGAAAAATCAAGCTTCCTTAGTTTAGTCAGGAAAAGACCAGTCTATTTCGCATCATTGTTTGATAAAGTTAATTGTAGAGAGAAAATTAAATAAACAATTGATTAGGACGTGGGAAGAATTTTTGTAAATGAATGAGGTAGAACCTAGGGTGGTCAGCCTTAGAGGACATGGTGTTGGGAGAAGAGAAAAACCATCCACTAGGGTTCAGAAAGTCATCCAAAGGATAGAAAATGTTCCTGAAGCTTCCCCTTCCATTTCTAGACCATCCAGGAAAAGAACTTACAATTTTGGTGCCTCCACTTCTATGAGAAAGAGAAATAAAAAAAAAGAAACTACCAATATCCCTGAAATGCCACTATCTGTAAAGGCTAGGTCCACCTCTAGGAGAGACAAGGGTAAAACTAAGGAGACAAAAGATGGAATATCAGAGTAGCAACCTAGTGGTAATAATTATAATGTTGAAGAAACCTTACATTCTCATGGGGAAGAAACTCCAGAAAATCCTCCTGAAGCAGCTACAAAGGAAATGACCACTAGTAGGAGGAAATGAAAGAGTCCTTTGTGCTCATCCACACCCCCTAGAAGGAGAAGTACAAGGATTTTTGAAAGGGATGTTGAGGCTTCTATTCCAATTGTTACCCTAGAATCCTCTGAATCCGTAGAAAGGTCCTCTTCAGATGAAATTTTTCAACAAAGTGTAGCCAGTGACACTGAATTCAACAACCAGAGTCCACAAATAGAAGTTAACCCTAGTGTTAACTATATACTTATTGACAGTGATGAGGATTCTGAGGAGGCCAAAGAGTTTTTAGATAACTCTATTAGGAAAGACATTCGTAGTGATTCTGAGGACTCTCCTTCTGAAGAGTACCCAAAATTTGGAAAAGATATTGTTGAGGAAGTGTAAGAAAAACTCAATCAGGATGGATTAGAGATGTTGGCTAAGGCAGCAACTAAGTATAGTGATGAGGGAAATTAAGTGAAAACTCTTGTTCTATTAAAAGGAGAATCCTCCACACCAAAAAGCACATTAAAAACCCCTCATCTGGCATCAAGCTGGGTAGATATTCTCTTGTTGGAAATATTCAGGAATTAACCGAGTTACTGAGAGGGGAGGGGTGAATCAGTAACTCCAAATTTTCTTACAATTTTAACATGAAATTTACTTTTTAACCTTTGCATACAGAAAGCATGAAACTTACAAACATTCACAATAATGACACATAGATTTGGTTACCCAGAAACCTTCTAAAAGAAAGTAAAACTGGGGTGGGGATGAAACCCACAAAGCTTTAATACTGCAGAATAAAGTTGGCCGGTTAAGGCTTACAATTTGATCACTTCTGATGATCTGCCCTATTAGGAGCAATAAGGATTGCTAAATCCACCCTGTTAAAGGATTTACAAACATACAATGAAGTATGCACTCGGTAAAGAGATTTTACAAAGACTGTTAGGTCTACCCGGTTAAAGGATTTAGTACTGATTCACCTGTTAGAATGAAACAGTAGATCTCTGCTTTGCAACTGGATTGCTGATTTGAGATTCGCTGATGTACTGATCACCTTCTGTGATGAATTTGTCTTTGCTGTACCTTATACTTTTGAAGCCTTCTGTAATTCGCTTATTTCTGCCTTTCTTTCTTTTTCATATATGTTTTTCATTCATATATTTCATTACATCTTTTATTTTTACAACATTGTTTATATACAAGTCTTAAACAATTAACTACAATTACAATTACACAGTCGGCTTGACAAATAAACATAAGTGCTACTAAGTCGGCCCAAGTATGGTTACACGGTTCCTTCAAGCTGACTCGGTGACTTTCTGATACTCGGCGTCCACTGCATTACTCGGCATCATCATGCACTCGGTAGAAGTGAAGGCACGATTCATATTGATCACTCGGTAGGTTTTGAACTCAGTAAATACTGGTGACTCGGTAGACATGATGTTACTCGGTTTACACTGTCCTGTTCGGTTTGTACTAACTTCCTCGGTTTGCACTGTCTACTCGGTTTGCACTGTCTTTTCGGTTTGCACTGTCTGCTCGGTTTGCACTGTCTGCTCAGTTTGTATTGTCTACTCGGTTTGCACTGTCAGCTCGGTTTGTATTCAGAATGCAAATAAGTGTTGTCACTAGTGGCAATTCTGCTTAATGCCAACAATCTCCCCCTTTGGCATTAGTGACAAAAACACTTATTGGCCAAAATTTATATACACGAATCATGCTGAGTTTTATTTTGATTTTTTAAAATTTGTCTTTGTTATAGGGCTTTATACATTGTCTCCCCCTTTCAATGTGCTAACTGTTTCTTATACAAATCTATACAGTATACATATCTCTCCTTCTATAAATATCTCCCCCTTTTTGACGATAATGCCAAAGGTGCATATACAAGTTATTTACAGAGAGAATCCAAAATTTGATAGAAAATCAGAATGTACCTTCATTATTAGTGCCAGAGTTCTGTCCCAACTTTCTTGCAGGATCTTACATGTTTGTATAGCAATTTGGACTTCTGCAGAGAGTTCAATCATGTGATCTGCTATAGAGAACTGATTGTCATGAATCAATGTTTTGGAATGTTCAATGTGCTTATACATTGTATTCATGATGGGAAGGATCATGTGTTGGATGTCTAGCAGTGTGGACCGGATCCTTGAGTCTTCTTTCAGTAGATCAGACTGCATATTAGATAGGTGTGAAATTTTCATGTGATGAGCAGAGCTTGAACTTGGTTCAAGTTGCAGCTTCTGTATGCTAATCTTCATATCCTCATCCATTTTATTCATTTTATCTTTAACATCCTTTGTGAACTCGGCAATATTGCACAGTCTGGCCAAAAGAGAGGTAGCATTCGAATAGATAGATTCAATGTTAGACAAAACTGAAGACAATTCTACTTGGTTAATAGCTATGTGCTGAGCAATGTGCTCAAGCACTTTATTGTTAAATCTCTTCTCGGCTCTTTCAACTAACTTTTCTGTCCCGGATGAGTCCTCATTGTACTTCTCAACTGCTTCTGCTAATTGTAACAAAACATGCTGGGAGGAGTCTACTTTAATGCCTAATGCATCAGACAAAATGTCCTTAGCATCCTTGATGATTTGATACTCCTTGTCTCTTTCCTCTTTAAGTTTCTTTTGTTTTGCTTTCCTTTGGAGGATCTCACCTATATTTTGCATCTGGTCTGCTGATAGATTTGCAAAATCTAAAGTAGGAATCTCTATCTCTTCATCTAGGTCTATATCCTCAACTACATTTTTACCCAAAAATTTTATACTCGGTAGAGCCTTAGGCTTATCTGTACTTAATGCTTTGGTAGTAGTGACAGTAGATAAAGTAGGGCTGGCTATTGATACTGGTATACTTTCTACTGGAGAACTTAAAATATTTACACTTGAGGATTCAAAAACTGGAAAACTTACTGCTGGAAAACTTGATGGTGCAGGAGACTGCAGCTCGGTAGAAGAAATGGTAGCTGCCTCTGATGTTGCTAGGGATGATTGGACAAATGTGGAAGTTGTCAGAACCATGCTTGAAGGTGTCTCTAGGCTGGATGTAGAGACTTTCACTAGAGAGGTAGGAAGGGATGCAATGACTTCTGCTACTATCCTCACAGTATCATCTACCTCAGTGTCTTCTTCTTGTTCATCACTGTCATCTTCAATATCTTTTATTATTACAGTTTCAATGCTCGGTTGGTGAAGGTGGTATATGTTCTTCCATGTGGCATGTGCAGCCTTCACAACCGATTCAATATTGTTGATCAAAATCAAACAAGTATTGAACTTCAATGTCATCTTATTTTCATTTTCTTTTAATGCCTTCTTTACATCATCATTATTCAAGCTCGGCATCAACTGTCTCAGGTTTTGATCAAATATGTCTATCACAGTTTGCCTTGCATTGCTCCATCTCATTTTTATTGGATTCAATAGAACTGCTGGAACCTGTGGGGCAATTTTTTTAGGAGAGTATTTCCACTGTCCCATCTTCTCAACAACAACATCTTCTATTTCCTTCTGTTCTGCTTCCGATTTGGTTTCATATCTCAAGGATTTTATGTTACTTACTCCAGATCCTGATCCATCTCTAAAGAGTTTGAGCTTTTCTTGAAGGCTTAGAGGAGGCCTTTTGAATACTATGTCTTTATCTGCCTTTTCTGCCTTGCCTCTTGTATTTCTCCTTGTAAACACAGCAGTGGGAAGCATAGTTGCCTTAGTGATGAAAACTTTTCCTTTCTTCTTTGCAGGTTCTGGTTCCTCTATTTTCTCATCCTTTTTTTCTTCTTTTTCATCTTTCTCTTCTTCTTTATCCTCGGTTATCATTTGCATTTTGGCTATCCTCTTCTTTCCTTTGTTTACCACCTGTGGAAGCTTTATGCTTAGTTCAATTCTCACCTTAGCTTCATCATATGTTCCAAAATATGGAGCTTTGGGATTGACAGGCTGATTTAGAAGAGCTTCAATGATATTCTTAGTTTCATCAATATTTACCTCATAAGGAAGAGGTTTTACATATACAGTTCTTGGTTTAACTGCTTGAATATACACATTATCACAATCTACCATAAAACAGATGTCATCTTTGTAATCTTCCACCAACTTCTATGGAATCCAGAATCTGTCATTCATTTTCTCTTTGAAAGACTCAAAATAATTATCCATGATGCTTTCAAAGTTTTCACCCATTTCTGAAATGTATTCATTTATTTCATAGAGGACTGGCACATCTTTTCTCCATACAACTTTTCCTTTAGAAGGGAAGAATTTCTGAACATAGAAGAATAAACAGACCAACAAGGATCCAAACTTACATGGATTTTTTTTGGAAGTTTTGATGCTTTCCATGTTCTTGTTAAACTATTTCAACAATAAGTCTGCTAGGTCAAATGTCAAGTTATTCTTGACCACTTTGTATGCTAGGTCAATAGCTTCATAGGAGACACTGTTCTTTCGACTAGAACTATAAATCTTATGGGCAATGATGTGTGTACCAAACTTCAGTTCAGTGTCGGTAATGCTGCTAACTTTCATGCCTCTACCGTCCCACTCGGCTAGGGTTTTCTTCTCTAGTTCCGTCCAACCTAGGGTTTTGGTAGTTTTAGCTTTGTTCAACATGGGAAGATCGGTGACTTGTTGAATCATCTTCTTTGTAATTTCAATAGGTTGCTCAAGCCAAATCTTGCCATCATGTACTCGGCTGAGAATGTACCTAACCCATTTATCTCAAAAGTTTCGAGGTAGATGTGCAATGTGAACTAAACCCTTATCTTCCAGATGTTTGTGCTCGGGTTTCAGAATACCATCCACACATAGTTCCTCATGCACAATATCTAGTTCTAGGTTTCCCATTTCATGAATTGAACAGTTGAAATGATTGTGGATATCATTAATAAGTAGTACCTTAGGAGGAATCTGAGATTGAGCTCCGTTCGGATCTAGGGCTACTGCAATTGCGGGCACGATCTTAAAATCTGGTGCTTTCCACTCCCCTTGGACTAACATATCAGATCCTTTCTTCGCTGAAGTGCTGGATGATGCCATGGTAGCTCACAGAAAATTCCTTTCGCAAAAGTATAAAATCGCCGGGGTGCTCTTGAAATTTTCTGCTCTCAAAGTGCTTAAGATTCGCGGTGAAGAATGAGTTCAATTACTTGCTTTTTGTTTACAATTCTGTCATTAATGCTCATTTCAAATTAGGGTAGGAATTCTGACAGACTGTCACCCACTAAGAATTAATTGCTCGGAAAAGACTTCGCAACTCGGTGAACTTGAGAATTCATAATGCTCCGACCTCGCTCGGTAAAGATAGGTACCGACCTTGCTCGGTGAAGACTGATACCGACCTTGCTTGGTGAAGACTGATACTGACCTCCCTGTGATCTCACTGCATCTTGCATGCTGATTTAGATCTTTCTTTTAATTTCAGTTCTGGAACTGCTTGAGATTGATCTATGAGAATACAGTTCCAGTGCTTCCTTGGAAATTTAGTTTGAGTCGGTAGAGCCATCCATTCCATTACTTGGAGTGGATTGCTCGGTAGCTTTAGGAATCCATTTTTGTCTTACCTGTTTCCTGACCTTAGTTGCTTCATTCTTCTTTCCATCTTCAACTTCACTAGCATTCATGTAGTTTCTGGCTATGTGACCGAGTTTAGTGCATTTGAAACATCTTACGGTAGTATCTCTTTTCCTTAGATGATGTTTTATGCAATTCATGCCAATGTGTCCATATTCTCCACAGTAATGACATCTACACCAAGTGTTGTAGTCCCATCCAAACATTGCTTTCACAATTTGTTCTGCTGGATTAAATGTCTTGAATCTGCACTCGGATGCCTTGTGACCTTGTTTGTTGCACTTGTGACAATTACCTCTGAATCTAGGTTTTTCCCTGCATTCATTTGCTTTGTGACCAGGTTGATTGCAGCTATAACATTTTCCATTGAATTCTGCTTTTTCATTGTTCCAACATTTATTTGAAGTATGTCCTATTTTACCACAATGATTACAAGTAGGTTTTTGATTTCTTTGAGTACCTTGCTTAGAGGATTCGCCTTCTTCTTTGTATCCAAGTCCTGCTTTTCCTTTTTGCCTATGAAGATTTCGTTCATACAGCTGATTCAAGTCTTCTTGACTTTTCAGCATTCCTTCATTGATTTGTTTTTCAGCGTTTAGGTCATCCACCAATCTTAGATTGATTTCCTTTTCAGATCTTAGTTCTTCTCTTGTGTTTTCTATTTCTGATCTTAGATTTAGAATTTCTTCATTTGTATGAGAGATCTGATCAATTAGGTTTTCTAGCTGAAGGGTTTTGTTTTGGACTTCAATGTTTCTTCCATCTAATTCATCTTTCAACTTGTTTCTCTGTTCCAAGATCTCACAGAATCTTGTAGAGTGTAGCTCTTGTTCTCTTTTCAATTTTCTCACTTCTTCCTGCAGAGACCCATTCTTTTCTAGGAGTTCTTTGACAGCATTGTTTGCTTCATCTGAGTTATTTGAGGGAAGAAGATCTTCAATCTTTTCTTCAATGTAATTCTGATCATTCATCTGATTTGCAAGTTCCTTCCTTCTTCTTAGGGATTGGGAAAGATGTTCTTTTGCTTCTTTGAGTTTAGCTATGGCCATTTCCAGATCTAGCTTTTCATTTTCAATCACCTTGTTCAGTTTGAATACCTCCATTGTCCTGAATCTTTGCTCAAGCTAGTTAAGCTTTGTCTTGAGAACCAATGCTGCTCTGATACCAATTGTTGGAAATATTCAGGAATTAACCGAGTTACTGAGAGGGGAGGGGTGAATCAGTAACTCCAAATTTTCTTACAATTTTAACATGAAATTTACTTTTTAACCTTTGCATACAGAAAGCATGAAACTTACAAACATTCACAATAATGACACATAGATTTGGTTACCCAGAAACCTTCCAAAAGAAAGTAAAACTGGGGTGGGGATGAAACCCACAAAGCTTTAATACTGCAGAATAAAGTTGGCCGGTTAAGGCTTACAATTTGATCACTTCTGATGATCTGCCCTATTAGGAGCAATAAGGATTGCTAAATCCACCCTGTTAAAGGATTTACAAACATACAATGAAGTATGCACTCGGTAAAGAGATTTTACAAAGACTGTTAGGTCTACCCGGTTAAAGGATTTAGTACTGATTCACCTGTTAGAATGAAAGAGTAGATCTCTGCTTTGCAACTGGATTGCTGATTTGAGATTCGCTGATGTACTGATCACCTTCTATGATGAATTTGTCTTTGCTGTACCTTATACTTCTGAAGCCTTCTGTAATTCACTTATTTCTGCCTTTCTTTCTTTTTCATATATGTTTTTCATTCATATATTTCATTACATCTTTTATTTTTACAACATTGTTTATATACAAGTCTTAAACAATTAACTACAATTACAATTACACAGTCAGCTTGACAAATAAACATAAGTGCTACTAAGTCAGCCCAAGTATGGTTACACGGTTCCTTCAAGCTGACTCGGTGACTTTCTGATACTCGGCATCCACTGCATTACTCGGCATCGTCATGCACTCGGTAGAAGTGAAGGCACGGTTCATACTGATCACTCGGTAGGTTTTGAACTCGATAAATACTGGTGACTCGGTAGACATGATGTTACTCGGTTTACACTGTCCTGTTCGGTTTGTACTAACTTCCTCAGTTTGCACTGTCTACTCGGTTTGCACTGTCTGCTCGGTTTGCACTGTCTGCTCAGTTTGTATTGTCTGCTCGGTTTGCACTGTCTACTCAGTTTGTATTCAGAATGCAAATAAGTGTTGTCACTAGTGGCAATTCTGCTTAATGCCAACAATTCTCAATCAAGAAGCCTTACCACCACATGATTTGTCTACACCCCTGGATGTAGAGATAAATTTATAACAATTTTTTTGTGGGAAAGGGCACAATGGACATTAGAAAAGGAAAAATTGAAACATGTCATTGATGAGAAAGGCCATCAGATAGAGCAGAAATCAGATCAAATTGAGTTGTTGAAGAGGTAGATTGATGAAATTATAGGATTGATTCCAGAGCTCATGAAATGTAGATCAACATCTCTGGTGTATGCATTATTCCTTAAGGAACAACTTGTTAATATTAAATTTACAAGAATTGTAGAAGGAATCAGTCCCTCTATTTCAAGCCCCCATGAATTCTATGATGCATTCCAGTATGATCCAATGACTCTAAAAAATTTATTGTGTGAGCTATACCTGCATAACTTGGTAGTGCCAGATGATACAGAATGGAAATAAGTTCTTTATATAGGATATGTACAATTAAGGGTAGTTATATGCTGGATGCAAAACAAAATAAGTAGGGAGCACCAAGCTGCACCTTATAGAAATGATGAGATGATAACTCCCATACTTATGAGGCTTGAAGTTCAACATTCCAGGTGAACATATCTACACTAGCTTTCTATTATAGTAAATCCAAGTGGAGCTAACAAGGTGTACCCAGTAAGAGAGAAAGATTTTACAGATTGGGATCAAGATTCATCTCATGATATTGTAGCAACAATCAGTGCTACAAGACAAATATGGATACATATGTCACATGATCTGAAGGCAAGGGAACTTCACTCTCTGCATAATTTAACCCTTTCCACTAGAAGAGTCCCATGGTACATCATGTTGGGAAGGAGTCTGCACAATTACTGGTTTCTATTGCTGTTTCAGCCTCCTGTACTCCTACAGCCATTGCTAGCAATGACTGACAGCGTGATAGATCATGATATGTCTACAGAAGTCTAGCGATGGGAAAGGCTTAGAGAAAATCATGGTATTTTGATTATGTTAATGATGAGCCTGGGGAAAAGATAGCTAGTGACTTGAGACTTCATGCTAGAATCCAAAATTTCATGGTTGTTGGGGACCAACAATAGTGCAGTTGGGGGGAATGATGGGCTTTGAAAAGGCCATCTTTCTTAGTACTTTTTATCCTCTTTTCAGACAATTAATTGCACACAGCCATAAATTTATAGTTTTCAAGCATACGAACTTATGGTTTTTATGTATCTGTTATATATATATATATATATATATATATATATATATATATATATATATATATATATATATATATATATATATATATATATATATATATATATATATATATATATATATATATATATATATATATATATATATATATATATATATATATATATATATATATATATATATATATAGATACATATATATACAACATATATATACATATATATACATATTATATATATATGTATCTATATATATATATATATATATATATATATATATATATATATATATATATATATATATATATATATATATATATATATATATATATATATATATAGAGAGAGAGAGAGAGAGAGAGAGAGAGAGAGAGAGAGAGAGAGGAGAGAGAGAGAGAGATATATATATATATATATATATATATGTGTGTGTGTGTGTGTGTGAAGACATGAAATAGAAATGTGGATAGTTTAAAGACATGATATTTTCTTGAATTCATGGATAGGAATGGTATAATGTAGTAGCTATACATGCTAATGAATGTTTCCTTTCCTATGCTATGTTTTGGGTAATCTTCCTCCTGTAGCCATAGGACTTACAAGAGTGTTAATTAGAACTTTACACCTTTTTCCTAATATTAATTATAAGGATATATATGTATATGGGAGGTTCTGTGCACATTGATTATTTTGTAGCTGTTTAGCACAGGCATTGAAGAACTGACATAGTGGCACTGGAATAGTCAAAGCCAACCATGGATTGCAAGATCTTCACAAGCGGGGAAAATTAATCACTAATTTTTGTTGCATGTAGCGCGGATTTAGTTCCCTCAACATGCTATATTCCTAGGAGATTTATGTTGACAATTTGGCTGAGTTGATTACATACATGTTGTCATTATGGAAACATATGATCCATATGAAGAGCACATATGTCAGAGAGCAAGTATGACAGAGTGCATTGCAAATTTATCTAAGTGTGAGACAGTATTTCTACCAGTGAACTTGGACATAATTTTTGTTTGTGACATTGACTAGAGTAAGTTCAATGGTTTCACACTTGAACATAGACTCTATGATGTCTATTGAACACCCATCTCAAAGAGAAAGTCAGTATGGCATGTACGAAAGGAGTTATGATAGTTTTACCAAAGACAGTGTCAAGCCGACAAGACAAAGTATGAAGACAGAACTAGTAAAGAGTTAAGGGATTATTTTTTTTATCAAAATAATGACTTAACAATATAAAGGGACAACATCCTAGATGTTAATTCTTGGATAAATTTATTGGTATAAATGTAAATGTAATTGTAATTCTAATAATATATGTATACACAAGAGTGTGGACAAGTGATATGATGTGAAATATATGATGCATATGTAATAGTGATAGTGAAAGAGCAGTGAAGAGATATTGATGCAAGCAGCATAAGGTTATGTACCTTAAGCTATTTTGTAATTAGTGTATATTTTACATTACTTGTTTGGGCAGTGGGCTCATCTAGTAATCACATTTTGTACTACCAACTCCTAACAGGGTTGAGTCATAACAAGGCCTATAGTCCCTTAATCAGGACTGATACACTATATGCTTGTAATAGACTCCTAATAGGGTCAACATCCTTAACAAGATACTTTTGATTAGTGGATCTTTGTGGGTACCATCCCCACCAGGTTTTCCCCTTGGCCAGGGTTTCCTCGAGAACAAATAATGTGTTATGCGTTCTTTATTGCTATGCATGTTGTTTAGCTTCTTATGTTATGCATGTGTAAAGATAATCTATTATATCCATAATTGGGCAAAAGATAAAGTTTGTAGATAATTGATTCACCCCCCCCCTCTCAGTATTCCCTATTTCTAAGAATTTATTCATGTTTAATGTTGTTTTTGTTATGAAACTTTATGAGTTTGTAACTAATCCTCATTTATGGAGTGATCTTAGATCTAGGAGGTAGTTATAATTTTCTTTCAAATAACGATTGTTGTAACTCTTTAGGAGTTAGTTGAATGAAGTGGTTTTCATAATAGAACTATTGTGATACTATTTTCAGTCAACTGTAATAATTTTCTATTGATGAATAAAATTCTCAGTTCGAGTTTATATCTTTTATCTTTATTGTATATCATGTTCACTCATTCAAGGGGGCCCACTTGATGAGTGAATTTTTCTATTAGATTAGAATTCATTTTAGTGTTCATTTCTAAGTAAGGTAGAACTCGGTTGTTCCTGCAGATACTAATAACATAACTAGTAGACTGTTCCTACAACATAGGTGGTTAGAGTAACTCCTACCCATGATTACATGCTTTGTTATAGTAAATTCATTTACTGGTTTTAGCATAGTTTTCTTGAAGCATAAGAATTTGAATTTTGTAGGATAGTCTTAAGAGTGAGAGAGTTTGAAGCATATACTTTGTGAATGTCATTCCAAGTTTATGTCCTTGGTCGATAATTAAATGAGACTAAATGATTTATTTAGAAACCATTTAGAGTGTCCAATCCTGAAATAGGTAGTCCATTGCTATGGGTTTCTGATACCATTTTTTGGCCAAGCAATACGATATTTATGTATCCATAATAGAGCAATATTCCAGAAAGTATGAAATTTTGCCTGACAGTGTTAAGAAATATGATGCAGTCAAGGATGGTGGATCCAATTAAGGAAAGTCCAAACCTTGTAGCCAACAAAAAAACATAGAGGAATACTCAACAACACAACAACAAAGTAATTATTTAACTCTGATTTTCATTAACATGCCTGACTGTAAGGCCTTTTGGATTAGGGCCAATTACAATCAGAAACAATTCTATAAGATCACAACTGATCCAATACAATATCAACTAGTTTAGATTTGGAGAAAATTAGAAGCTAACGGAAACCCTAAGGAAGATCTAAAGTTGAGCTTGCAAGCCTCCAAGAAGTCTCCTTGTCTCCAAGTGTGCAAACCACTAGCTCTACAACTACAAACAACTATCAGATAATAATCTAATCTACAAGATCATGTAAGATCTTTTCCACAACTTTTCCAACTCCAACTTTCAAAACCTTAGATTTGATTCTGTAAGCCTTCAAGTCATGAACTTATATCTTCCCCTTTATCCTTCCCTAAAAATCTACCCAAACACCCCTTAAATAGGAATCATCAGCAAAAAGTTAGTTGGATGAAACCATTAACTCCCCCTAACAAATATTAAATTTAGTACAAGTCAGCATAAAAATAGCCTTACAAACATTTAATCCAACATGTCAGCCTATAACAATAGCTACCAACAATAAATGCACCAAGTCGGTCCAACAAATCACATAGAACTCTAGTTGGTAAACTAGAGCTACTAAGCAACAATGAATTAACCGACCAAGCTAGGCATCATCAAACACCAGTGTTGACTGAGCACCAAAGGCATGACCGAGTAACACTTTCACCAAGCACCAGAGACAACTGAGCTTCCTTCAATGACCGAGGCTATCAGTTAAGGCTGCAACCAAGTAACATTGGCCAAAATACAAACACCCCATGCAGTTTCATTGAGGACAAAGAATGCCCCAACCTTCAACCTTGGATGCCCCTGCATCACACACCCCAGGTTCCAAAAGATGTTCATATGTGAGAAGAACATCTTTCAGGATTCAGCATGTAAATCCTGAATTGTTTCTTTACATACAATTCCTCCACCTTTTCAATGTGCATACTCTTCCACTTCAGCTTTCTCTGTCTCTTCAAGTCTTTTCTTGACAACACACAGGTCAGTTCTCCAAACTAATCATTCATTTTATCTGGATCCACAATCTCAACTCGGCTACCAATACTTAGGCTTCTCCTACCGAGCATTGTATCCATCAAGGGCATCAGGGAAAACTTCCTGTCATCCTTCTCAATAGTAAACACATTTTGGACACAGTCATACATAGCTCTGCAATCATATTGCCAAGGTCTACCAAGAAATATATCACAACTATTCATCTTCACAACATCACATTGCACAAGATCCTTGTACTGGCCAATCTAAACATCAATAAAGCATTATTCTCTTACTTCTAGAGCATGAACATCTTGTAACCAGCCAATCCTATAAGGACAAGGATGCTTCATTCTATTCAACCCAAGTCTCTAAACCATGTCCTTAGCAAGAAGGTTATCAATACTACCACTATCAATAATAACATCATAGAGTTTACCTCTAGACTTGCATTGGGTCCTAAACAAGTTACTCCTCTGACAAGGTTCCTCCTTTGTACCGAGCAATGTTCACCGAAGTAACAAGTTCTCAGATTCAGGTTCATTTGAAATGTTCTCATTCACCATAGCTATTCATCGGTCAAACTTCTTCTATGTACACTCAAAAGAACAGTGTCCTTCCTCCCCACAGTTATAATAAGTACCCTTAAAGATAACTTGACCTATCTTCTTCTTCGGTTCTACAGGTTTCTATTCATCTTTTGCATCAGTTGGTTTATCCTTCACCAAGTGATCAATATTTTCCTTCCCTCGGGAGTTACCATGTTGTTTCCTCTTCAGCTTATCTTTTTCCTTGAGAGAATATTGATAAGCATCTTCAACAAAGTCAATCTTTAGCATACCAAGCTCATCCTAAATATTTAATCTCAGACCATTCACATATCAGCCAACCTTTTCCTTATCAAGCTCTCGGTGTCTAGACCAAATAGTAAGTTTGTAGAACTCCTCGGTATAATCTTCAATAGACAAATCCTTCTATTTCAGATTCTGCAACTTCTTAAACAAGTCAAGCTCATAGTCAGAAGGTATGAACTTAGCATTTAACTTAGTCACCATCATCCTCCACCAATTGATCTTTGTTTCACCTTCATCTTCTCTATCTCTTTGTAGTTCCTTCCACCAAAGAGAAGCACATCCTTTCAACTTTGACTGTGCTAATCTCACCCAAAGAGGATCTTCAATTTCTTCTAGCTCAAAGAAATCTTCAATTTCACCAATCCAATCAATCAGATTGTTGAGCTTCAAAGTACTAGAGAAAGTAGAAACTTCCATTCATTAACCATTACTAAACTGAGATCCAGATCTAGGCAATCGAGCAGTTTTGTTTTCACTAGATCTATTCCTCCAATCATCACCACTAGATCTAGCAATTTCAAAATTTTCAGTAGCTTCTTCATAGCCATCTTTAATACCAACATTCCAAGGTACACCATCAACAACTCTCATGATCTCGGTGACCATGTCATTCTTCATAAATTTTATCTCAGATTTGACATCTGATCTGACTTTATTAGAAATCTTTGATTGCACAGCATCACAAAGATTTGCAATGGCTCTAGGGTCCAATATTCTCAAAGACATACTTAAAGATAAGAGAAACCCTCTACAACAAGCCGTACATAGACCACCTTGTGACAATCTCCAAGTTGCATGCAAGTCAGATCTTAACCTGCCACCTTGCACAAACAACTAGGGTACAATTTCACAAGTTCAGTGCCTCAGAACTGCAATCCAAATTGCACACAATCTCTATTCCAATAGAATCAGCTTCGCAAGATCCACCTTTCTAGGTCAACCTTTTCTCCACAAGATCAACTCTTAGCTTCAACAAGAACAAACTTCACTCTAATACCACGTGATGTAGTCGAGGATGGTGGATCTAATTAAGGACAATCCAAACCTTACAGCCAGTAGAACAACACAGTAGAATACTCAACAGCACAACAAAAAAGTAATTATTTAACTCTGATTTTCATTAACATGCCTGGCTGTAAGGCCTTCCCGGTTAGGGCCAATTACAATCAGAATCAATTCTACAAGATCACAACTGATCCAATACAATCTCAGCTAGTTCAACTTTGAAGACAATCAGAAGCTGATGGAAACCATAAGGTAGATCTAAACTTGAGCTCGCAAGACTCCAAGCAATCTCCTTGTCTCCAAGTGTGCAAATCACTAGCTCTACAACTACAAACAATTATCAGATAATAATATGATCTACAAGATGATGCAAGATCTTTTCCACAACTTTGCCAACTCTATCTTTCAGAACCTCAGATATGATTCACTAAGCCTTCAAGTCATGAACTTCTATCTTCCCCTTTCTCCTTCTCTAAACATCTACCCAAACATCCTTTAAATAGTAATCATTAGCCACAAGTCGGCTAGATGAAACCATTAACTCCCCCCAACAAATATTAAATTTAGTACAAGTCGGCATCAAAATATCCTTACAAACATTTAATCCAACATGTTGGCCTATAACAATAGCTACCAACAATAAATGCACCAATTCATCCCAACAAATCACATAGAAGTCCAGTGGGTAAACCAGAACTACCGAGCAATAGTGAATTAACCAATCAAGCCAGGCATCACTGAACACTAGTGTCAACCGAGCACCATAGGCATGACCGAGTAACACTTTCACTAAGTGCCAGAGACAACCAAGTTCCTTTAGTGACCGAGCTTCCTTCAATGACTGAGGCCATCGATCAAGGCTGCAACCGAGTAACACCGACCAAAATACAAACACCCCATACAGTTTTACCGAGGACAAAGAATGCCCCAGCCTTCAACCTTGGATACCCCTACATCAAAATATTACATAGGTATATACTGGAATGTCATACAACTTTCTAGGTTGCAAAACAAAAATGACAAATCTGTGACCAAAAAAATTTGAAAGTGCAAGAAATGGAACTAGAAAAGCATATTTAGCCCCACGGTGGGCACCAAAAATATGTGATCAGATGGTGACACACTTATATAAACCATTTTTCTTGAGAGAATCCATGAGAGAGGATATCCCAAGAGGTGGCTTATAGCTTCCTATCTATGGCATGCAAGAATGTAAGCATTATGGATTATGGCTCTCAAATGAGCCTCAATAAGAAACTATTGCAAGGTGCACTATAGAATGGAAGATTAAAGATAAAGATGCAAGCATGAAAGATTTAAATGAGATGCAAGATCGAAGTTAGAATGCAAATGCAAGAGCAAGAAACAAAGGCTAATCTAACAATATTAAAATCCCTCCTACTTAAGCTATGTGATTTAAGCTAAATGAAATAAGGAAATGTTAAGCTAGAATGCAAATAAACTAGAATGCTTTTAATAATGCAAGTAAATAAAATGATTGCATAACACTAGGATGAATTATCTAATATGAAACAGTGATGAAAAAGTCTCCTTTTAAAGAGCAATGGTTGATGGACATTAAGAGGAAAAATTCAAGGGTAGAGAATAATCCCCATTTTGACTTTGGAGCACAAGATTCTCAAGAGGAAAAATCAAGTGGATGAAAATAGTTAGGTAGAAATGAGTGGTAGGAATTAAGAGGCAAAAAAGATTCGACTCATGTGAAGACAAAATTCCTTTTTCTTTTCTTTTTAAATTAGGAAATTCCTTTAACATGTGCACACATGATAAAGTCGATTTTGTTTAATTAAAAGGGGACATGTTCTTTTCATCAGATAATACTTAAGATAAAGTGGTCAAACTTTAGGATATCATCAAATAAATTGATAAAGTGGTTATTTGATCAAGACATAAGATTTATTATGCATAAGATGAAGTCTAGTATTCTAATGTTAAATGTTAGACTAGAGCTCAAGGTTTACTAGACCATTTTTGGGTAATTACACTCCTCTCCATTGAAATTTATCTCATTGTTGTTACCATCTACCTTGGTATCCTTCGAAAGGGTTTCCTTCTTGTCATTCTCATACATGGTATCCTTATCATTATTATCAAGTATTTCCACTGTATCTTGTCTATTCTCCTTGGTATTCTGAATTTGTTCCATGTTAGAAGGGTTGAGATCAATAATTATATTGTTGGTCCTATGGTTAGGATTCATTTCAAAAATAGGTTCTTCTCTAGAATGTTTTCATCAGAGTCCTTAGCTTTAAGAGCAGTTTCCTCTCCCCCTTCCACATCAGCATTTTTGGCTTTTTCATTCCCCATTTCCTAAGTCACTGCCTTAATCTCTTACCCATAGACCTCAGAGATCTCCATCTCATCCTTTGACTCTTCCCTAGAGGATGATGTGCTCTTTCCATCAACATCTGAAGCCTTAGTCTTTTTACCAATTTTCTTTATGCTTGAACTAGGGAACTTATAATCTTCATCCTTAGTAGAGCCATCACTAGGATCCATCTCCTCATTATCTGAGCTCAAAGAATAGTCTACCAACACATCCTTCTTCTTATTAAAAGACAAAGGAGAATAATCAACTGAGTCAATTTTTCTTCTTTTTTTGGCTAGTGAAACCTTTTTTCCCTTACCGGGAGGTATGCTCTTCCTCTTTTTGTTTAGTTTTTTCACACTTCTATCAAGGATTTTTCTCAACATAAACTCATGAATAAGTAGAATAAGGGCCTCATAGAGAACCGGTTTATCAACATCATTTCTACTCTCATCTACACTATGAAGGAGAGAGTTGAAAAGATAGTACAGAAAGGAAATGAAATCCTTGTGACATAAGTGATTTAATAGAAAAAAATGATGAGAAAAAGCTCTAGTAAAATGATCATCTAGGGTTATATAATCTATCAAGACAATTAGGACCTTACTTCATGAACTCTTATTATTGTTGACAATAAAATAACCCCCAGTTTTAAACATTGAATCCCTTTCTTCAACTATCTTAGGGAATTTGATGGCAATAATTTTGGAAACTTTCCTATTTCTATAAAATTTGAGACCAAATAAGGGTAAACTAGTTACCTATGCAATAAGCTCCACATTGAGGATAGCTGTCCTACCATGAATCATAATTGTATTCTCCCTCCATCCTACAATAAATTTTTGAGTAATACCCTTATCATAGCCATGCAATCTCTCTAGATAGGGAGTAATCTTACCCTTCTCCAACTTCCTCCATAATTTGGGGTTCATCTTGAGATCCAAGAAATCTTCAGATTACTCTCTATGCTAATTGTCACCCATTGTCAATTTTTCTCTCCAGTTTAAAGAAACCTCATTAATGTTAATACTTTATAGTTTTAATTCTAAAATAATTAGGTTACAAATATGTATCAAATATGTTTTAATAGTTGTGTATTTTTTATTGATAACTAGATTTTATGGTTGATTATTAGATATTTATTATTCAATCCCATAAAATTAATAAAATTTAATTAATTTTTATAAATGGCTAAATAACAAGGGATGGGAGAAATAATTAAATTGGCATTTTGTAAGGTAGAAAGCTAAGGTTTGTCTCTAGATATGATTTCCTTCCTTTCTTGTTGTGCATTTGTACTTGGATCATTTGGATGGGTTTTTTGAGGGGCTTTATGCATTTAGAGAAGGTTTCAAAGTGGTTTTTGGATGTGCATGGGGCTTTTTTAGTGTGTTTGTGATTGCATTTTGGGTCTATAGGATCCTCTAGATACTATCAAGTTGTACCTCATGAGTTTCTTTCTATGTTGATATGAACTTTTATTAAATTTATTTTGTTGATTGTAGGCTCTAAAGTTTTGGATCTTGGTGGTTGTTTATCTCATATGGCCATTGCATGGCTAGGAGAGAAGTATTTTCTTGAGAATTGAGCATGTATTTAAAGAATGTTGGCATTGAAGGTAGTCTTTATTGTTACATGTATTAGAATCCTTTCCTATAAATATTACTCAAATGGGAGGGAACCTTCTCAATTTGGGGGTTTAAAGCCTGCAAATATTAATGAATGTCTTACAAGGAGCGACAATAAGCATCTTCCTCAGATTCAAAATAGTTTCATTGAGAATAAATGTACCATCCTTAAAATTTATCACTCATTAATTGGTTTCTTTAGGACCCTTTAGATCCCATTTTAGTGATTTATAGATCCAAGTGTTTTTATACTTGATTTTTTGCATCTTTCATTTTCTTCCACCAAAATTTTTCACACTTCCCAATCCTTGGATCCACTTTGAAACTAACCATGTTGGGACTAGGTCTACTTGAGTGAACCTTATCCTTAGGTATTAAATTTTAGTGAGCTCCAGGATGAATGTGACTATTTTCTTCTCAATCTTTATTTATGGTCAACCTAATAATATTGAATCCTAAAATAAGTATTAAAGGACATCAAGGCCTTTCATTTTGATATCCATTATTATACAATTCAATATTTTGGTAAGCTATCTATGTGAAAGAAATAAATTGATCAAGTGTAAGAAAGGTTTCAAGTTGTGCAACTGACGATTTGGAATCAAGATTTGAAAAAAAAACCCTTTGAATATCTTCATGCCTCCATCTCTACAAGATCTATTTTAGGAAAGGCAATCTTCCCTACATTAGTACAAGTTTCTCTCTCATGGCCAACTAGAGGAATTCCCAAGCTAGCAGTAAGATCCACAAGCATACATTCATTCAAGATCTAGGATTTACATGTGTAGATCCATTGTTTTTGTGAGGACACCATTGATCCTACATTGTTTACAAGAATCTCTGTGGGTTTATTGGATCCTAACATCCATTCATGAGGGTTTTTTCATGCAAGGTTAATACTTACAAATTTACTTTATTTACAACTATTTCCTTATGCGGTATTGTCCAAGGAAATTCCCTTTCCACAAATTTTGTATCCTTTTATTGTGTTTAGGAACACGTTTTCAGAGTTTTGGATCCAGATTTATGGAGTTGCACAACCAATCTCATATTCTTCAAATAATTCATCAGATTTTGACTCTCTAGGACAAGTTCAATTTTCCTTGACAAGGTCTACTTTGGTCAACATTGTCCTATGGATACAAAAATTTATTACTAAGAAGTTATAGGTGTTGGAGTGTCAGATCCAAAACCATTTTTTTTTATGATCGGTCTGCGAGAGTTAAAACCAAATCCAAAGTTTTCCTAAATCCTATTTTGTCTTCAAGGTGAGTTCATTCTTCTTCTTTTCATCTTGCGTTTTAGTTTTATGCATCAGATATGATATCATACTTTTCTAGGTATCATTCCTTTATCAATAGAATCATTTCCTTTTTAAACATTCACATCAAACAAACATCTTTACACATATAAAGGGAAAGTGAACCCCAATTCCCCACTCTCTTTTATATCTTGCACTTTAACCCCTTCATCCGTTTTGGGTTATGCTAATTTTAATTGTTTGACAATGAGACTTTGGGAGATCATTTCCATAATGTACAAACAATCCAATTTGGTGATCCTTTTAGCCTATCCTTATCCTAGGTTCACCATTTTTAATTGTAAAAAAAATAGTCAAGAAAGAAAATATGAACATATTAGCAATCTAAATAAATCAAGATAAATATTTGGAGAGTATTAACTTGTATTTTTCTCGTTATGAATGAATGTTGAATATGTTCCATGGGGGAGTATTCAGAGTCATTCTGTAGTAGTTTTATGTTGCATTCATGACTATGTTTGTCATTGACGTCAACACATTGATCTACTGAAGATTAGCAGAGAAGAAAACAATCTTTGTATTAGCGCACGTGGAGAATTGCAAATCAAGCTATGTGGAGTTGAGGACTTGTTCTATATTGTCTCCTAAGATTATGGCTAAGACCACCTATAGAAATTCAATTATTCATGATAGTTATGTGTAATTTAGTGGAAATAGTATTCAGATAGTGTTCCTGACAAGCAGCTCATGATAATTGGATTATATCTCCTAACTAGGATAGAATCTAGACATGTGAAGTTCTACAAAGGTTTATAATATTTCAGAGGTGACTTGGATGAGATAGCATAGTTAGAGGTCACATGTGTAAATAATTATTTAGTTTGGAAGCCGATAGTTTTATGTGATTATGAAATATTATGTAAATTGTATAATTTATATTTTGTAATGGTTAAGCCTAGTTGGCCAACTCTATTGTAAAATATTTGAGTGAGGTATAAAGGAAGGGATTTTTTCCTTGATTGTAATATGTATGAAGTATAAGAGAGATATATGATGGTATTGATGTTGTAAGAGGATATGTGAATTAAGAAGATCTGGTGAAACAACTGGTGTGGTTTGGCATAGTCAAAGGAGTGAAGATAAGTTGCTGAGATCAGTAATTGTTGGTATTATTTTGTTCAGATAATACAAAGATCTGTTGGATAGTGTGTTCGGTGATCTTGCCCTTGAAGTTTTTTGGACAGTGGGTCCTTCTACCTTCCATAACTCTTAACCAAGTTAGAATCTTTTAACAGGGATCCAAAGTCTCCTAACAGGGACTAATATGTACTGAATGTATTTCATAAGACTCCTAACAGAGTCCATCCTCTCAAAAGGAATTTTCATATTATTACATCTTTTGTGCGTACCATCCCCACTAGGGTTTACTCTCTTATCAAGAGGTTCCCTAGTCAACATATCTTTTGTTATTGTGTATGTTTATCTTTCTATTGTTGTTTTTTATATTGGGTACATGGTTGAAATTTGATACTGGCACTATAAGTTATTTTTATCTGATAATTGATTCACCACCCCCCCCACCCCCTCTCAGTTATCTTGGTGGACTTTACTTTCTAACAATTGGTATCAGAGCAATAGGTCCTTGAAGGAAAAGTTTAACAGCTTAAGGAGATATATGGTGACTCATTTAAGGAAACAAAGCCCTAAGTTTGATGGAGTTAACTATGATAGCTGGAAAGAAAAGATGAAGACACATCTACTATGTTTAGGACCAGGATATTGGTTGATCACAAAGAATGAAAAGACTGTCATTGAAGATGATAAACTTAAAGATTGCACTAATAAGGAAGGAGATCTATTCATGTGTAAGATACTTGCGAGAGAAGCACTTTTGTCAGCTCTTCCAGAGAATGAATATAGTCAGGTAAAAAATCTAAGGACATCTCGTGAAATTTGGTTAGCTTTAAAATCTACTTTTGAAGGTGATGTGCATGCAAAGAGAATCAGATTACAAAATTGGATATGTTTATTTCAAGATGCAAAGATAATAGAAGATGAATCTGTTAGAAGTTATATTGTTAGGATATTAGAGATTGTTGTAGGTATCAAATCTTGTGAAGGAAACAAAACTAAAGATGAAGTCATATGGAATATCTTGAAGAAATTGACCCCTGTGTTTAAGAAGACAACATAGATGATTGAACAAGTTATACCTTGTACTTAAAATTTTACCATAGAAACTCTTCTTGGAAGATTAGAAGTAGCAGAGATAGGCTTGAGACAGTCTGGAGATCTACCTAGAATTGAGACAACATTTAGCACACTTAGTGTTCACCCTACTTTGTCAAGAAGTACAAGCATTAGTGGAGATTATGCCAGTTGCAGCATATCTAAGACCGAAGAAGATAGAAAGATTGAGCAAGGAATTGCCTTGCTTGTAAAAAGAGAACCTGGAGGTAAGAAAAACTTTAAATGTTGGTCATGTCAAGAATATGGCCATTTCACATCTAAATGTCCTAAGAGAGTGAAGAAATATAAGAAGAACTTTAAACCTAGAAGTTCTAAAGAATGTTACTATGGTAATGATGGAGGAATTGTTAGAGTTGGAAGCAATGCACCTTGCTTGATAGAAGGAATAGGATCTATTACTCTTGATGGAAGACTAACACTGATGATGTTTATTTTGTGGATGGATTGAAACATAATCTTTTGAGTGTTGCATAGTTAGTTGATAAGATATATCAAGTATGGTTTACTGAGAAGTCTTGTGTGATCAAGGATAAGAATGGTAGTATGATTGGAACTAGATCAAGAACCAGAGGTAATGTATTTTAGTTGAATCCTACTAAGAGGACATATTTGATTACTAAATTTGATGACAGTTTGTTATGGCACAAAAGGTTTTGTCACATAAATTTTGATAACATTGTGAAAATAAGCACTATATTTTTAGTAAGAGATTTTCCTAAGATTATGAAACCTAATAACATGATATGCAAAGAATGTGTTATGGCTAAGAAAAAGAGAAGTTCTTTTCCTAATAAGAAGTTCACCACATTAGCAAAATTGGAAATTGTTCATACAAATTTAAGAGGTCTCACAAGGACTAGAGGATTCTATGGTGAAAGGTATTTTATGATTTTTGTTGATGACTTTACTAGAATGATGTGGATAGCATTTATTAAAGAAAAAATTGAAAAATTTGACAAGTTTAGATTGATTAAGAACAAAGTTGAGAATGAATCTGGAATGAAGATTAAATGTTTAAGGTCTGATAGAGGTCAAGAATTTACTTCAAAAGAATTTAATACTTTTTGTGAAGTGAATGGTATTAAGAGACACTATGCAGCCCTTAGAACACCTAAACAAAATGGTATTGTAAAAAGAAGGAATAGATCAGTAACTGAAGCAACAAGAGCTATGTTATTTGAGAATGATATAGCAAAGACATTCTGGAGAGAAGTAGTGAATACAACAGTATATACAATGATCAGAGTACAAATTAGAGTAGACACAGACAAGACACCTTATGAATTATGGTTTGGGCATGAACTATCAGTAAAGTATTTCAGAATTGTTGGAAGAAAATGTTATATTAAGAGAGGTTATGACATTAGTAAGTTTGATCCTAGAAGTGATGAAGGTATATTTCTTGGTTATTCATTGAAAAGAATAGCATATAGATGTTTCAATAAAAGAACTAAGACTATTTTTGAGAGTAAAAATGTTAAATTTGATGAGAAGTTCAAAATTCAGGAAAGGGGTATGTGCAAGATCATGGTATCCCAAACTAGGCCCTTAACTGCCAATGAAAATTCAGAAAATTAGGTTTAGGAAAGTTGACATAAAAATTTGAACAAGTTATAAATATTATATCAAAAATATGTAAGAAGAGAATTTGTACAAAATTTAATTTTGTTTCTAAGATACTAGGCCTTTTTTGAAAAACAATTATTCTATATGTTGAAAATTTTTAATTTCAATGTAGTAGTACAAAAATTTTAGGAAAAAAAGAAGAAGTAGGTGTATGTCTGACCACCTTAAACACAATCAAATGATAATTTTATTTTATAAGAATCTAGATATAACTAGTAGACTCATGTACGGATGTGACACATATTTTTTTGTAATTTTTTTCTAAGTAAATAATTAATTATGATTTTTCTTCTACAACTTTTACAGAATACAAAAACTCTCATGTCTAACCACATTAAATTGGTCTAAACTTTATCAAATTGAATTTTTTTTTTATTTTCTTGTATTAGGAAAAACATAGAATGTGACCCATGTTTTGGATTTCAAAAATGTTATACAATTTGAAAGTTATAGCTATTTTTCAATAAGTCTATCAATTAGGACTAGAAAGATAACAAGTAGGTGTATGTCTGACCACATTAAAAAAAAAAATGATAATATTTTTTTATAAAATTCTAGATAAAAGTATTAGACTCATTTCTGGATGTGATGTATATTTTTTTTCCAAGTAAATAATTAATTATGATTTTTCTGCAGCAAATTTTCTTGAATATAAAAACTCTCATGTCTAACCACCATAACTTAGTCTAAAATTCAGCAAATTGAAAGAATTATTTATTATTATTCTATTACATGAAGCATAGAATGTGATGTATATTTCAGATTTAAAAAATGTTATATTGTTTGAAATTTATAGTTGTTTTTCAAAGAGCCTATCAACCAGGACTTCTTTTTCACATCACCATTTTTTGGCATACCATGATCCTGCACATACCCAAAGAATACTTGATTATGAATCAAATGAAGAATTTTGTGCTAAAACTTATTAAGAAAATTTTGAATTGTTTTATGAAATTGACAATAATTTGTAGATTGAGAGTTACATTGAGGAAATAAGAGAAGAACCGAGATCAGAACACAAAATTCAAGCAAGAACTGAGACAATGACACCTAATAAGAATCTAGAAATGAATCATCCTATTGATTAGATTATTGGGAGCATAGAAAAAGGAGTTCTGACAAGAAATAAGGTACAAGAACTATGTTTGATTTCTCAAATTGAACCTAAAACTTTTGATGAAGCTTGTAAAGATGAAAATTGGATTCAAGCAATGAAGGAAGAACTAGATCAAATTGAAAAGAACAGAACTTGGGAGTTGCTCCCTAGACCTAAAAATAAAAATGTTATAGGAACTAAACAGGTCTTCAAAAACAAGATGAATGAGCAAGGTGAAGTTGTAAGGAACAAAGAAAGATTGGTATGTAAAGGATACTCACAGCAAGAAGGAATTGTTTATGAATAAAATTTTGCACCTGTTGCAAGAATTGAAGCGGTAATAATGTTTTTGGCTTATGCAACTTATAATAAATTCAAAGTGTATCAGATGTATGTGAAATTAGTATTTATGAATGGAGAATTGGAAGAAGTCTACATTGACCAGCCTAAAGGTTTTCCTTTAAATCAAGTAGGAGACATGGTATTTAAAGTGAACAAAGCTCTATATGTACTAGAGAAAGCACCTAGAACATGGTATGCAAGATTAGATAAATATTTGATAAAATTGGGTATTACTAAAGGCACTGTAGAAATTAATTTGTATCGGAAAGAGATTGAGGATGGTTTATTGATTGTATTTATTTTTTGTTGATGATATTATCTTTGGAGGGTAATAAATTCACTGATGAAATGAAGACAAAATTTGAAATGAGCATGATTGGTGAGGTGAAATATTTTTTAGGATTACAGATAGCACAAAATAGTGATGGTATTTTCTTATGTCAAACAAAATATTTGAAAGACTTGTTGAAGATATTTGGAATGGAAAATTATAAGCCTGTTGGCACACCTATGGTAATTGGTCATAAATTATCTAGCACAGATGAAACTCCTGCAGTTAAATGAAAGAAGTACATATCCATGATTGGAGGATTGTAGTATTTAACTCATACAAGACTAGATATATCACATGTTGTTGGAATTGTTGTAAGATTTCAAGCTGATCCTAAAGAGTTACATTATGCTACAGTAAAAAGAATATTTTAGTATTTGAAAGACACAGTTGACTATGGGTTATGGTATGATAAATTAATGAGTTTACCCTATGTGCATATACAAACGTAGATTAGGGAGGTAGTGTTGATGAAAAAAAGAGTACAAGTGGTGGAGCATTTTTTTTGGAGGAAGATTGGTTTCTTGGCTAAGTAAGAAACAAAATTATATTTCACAAAGGACAACATAAGAAGAATATGTAGTAGAAGAAAATAATTGTAATCAGATAATATGGATGAAACAAAGGTTGAAGGATATTGGAATCAAGTTCAATGAGCCTATTATCATACACCGTAATAACACCAATACAGTAAGTATGTCTAAGAATCATGTGTTGCATTCTAAAACAAAACATATAGAAATCAAGTATCATATTGTAAGAGAAAAAGTTGCAAAAAAAGAAGTCAGACTTGAGTATATCAGTACAAAAGAGCAAATTGCAGATATATTTATAAATCCTTTACCTAAAGATACATTTGATTATTTGAGAGGGTTATTGCCCAACCTAATTTTGAGTAGTGATGCATAAAGTTGCATCAGTCTAGTGGTATAAGAGCTCTATCCATTCTAGACTGTATGCTAATACTTCCTCTATGGGGGAGTATGTGTGTTTTTGAGCTGAGTCATGAAGGACTCTTGTGAATGTATTTTCTGAATAGTGTCTTTTGACATTCGAGCTTGTGGATTGACATATTGATGCTTTCTTTGTCATTGATGTCAATGGGGGAGAAGGATACATGGGATACATGAAAAATACTTGGTGATTAATTGATTTGATTAATGAAGAGGATTTTAAAAAGTAAAGTACTAAGGAGAAGGATACATTTGATGATTGATTGATTTGATTAATGAAGAGGATTTGAAAATAGGATGAAAAATAACAGTGTTGCAGTTTGGTATTCATGGAACTTTGAAGTTTTTTTCATCTATGTTGCCATCAATGCTAATGGAGGAGATTGTTAGGAATGAATGATGAATATGTCCTATGGGGGAGTATTCACAGTCATTATGTAGTAGTTTTATGTGCATTCATGACTATGTTTGTCATTGATGTCAACACATTGATCAACTGGAGATTAGCAGAGAAGCATAAAATGTTTGTATTAGTGCACGTTAAGAGAATTGCAGATCAACATATGTAGAGTTGAGGACTTTTTATATATAGTGTCTTGAGATTATGGCTAAGAGAACCTATGGAAATTCAATTATTCATGATTTTTTTTGTGTAATTTAGTGGAAACAGTATTTAGACAGTGTTCCTGAGAAGCGACTTGTGATAACTAGATTATATCTCCAAAGCGAGATAGAATCTGAACATGCAAAGTTCTATAGAGATTTATAATATTTTAGAGGTGACCTAAATGAGACAACATAGTCACAAGTCACACGTGTAAATAATTATTTAGTTTGGAAGCTGACAGTTTAATGTGGTTATGAAATATTATGTAACATGTAATGATTTATATTTTGTAATGGTTAAGCCTAGCTGGACGACTCTACTGTAAATTATTTGAGTGAGGTATAAAGGAAGGATTGTTTTCCTTGATTTTAATATGTATGAAGTATAAGAGAGATATATGTTGATATTGATGTTTTAAGAGGATATGTGAATTAAGCAGATCTGGTATTGAGATCTGGTGAAATAGTTGGTGCAGTTTGGCACAGTCAAAGGAGTGAAGATAAGTAGTTGAGATCATTAATTATTGGTATTATTCTATTCGGATAATACAGAGATCAATTGGACAGTGTGTTCAGTGATCTTGTCCTTGAAGTTGTTTGGACAGTGGGTCCTTCTATGGGTAAGTGCAAGAAGTTGGGTGCCAATTCGGCAGAAGTCTTGTAGAATTGGAAGATGCTGCTTGAAAATTTTCAAAAAGCACGCTGCCAATTTAGGTTCAGGAGCCCGATTTGAAATTCAAAAAATGAGTACCCTTTTTTTCAAAATAGGTGCCCGTTTCTCTTTTTTTTTTTTTAACTAAAAATACATTTTAACACTTCGATTTTTTTTTTAAGAAACAGGTGCCTATTTTTTTATTTAAATAACGGGAACATGTTTCTTAAGTCATGAGCAGAAAACAAACATCTGCATTAGATTTAGTTTCAAAATAGGTTTGGTTTAGGCTTGGTAGAACCAAGCCTGTGCCTTGACCTCCAAAAATTTGGTTAAGCCACTAGAATGCCAGATTTATGCCTTGTTGTAATTTTTTGAGGGCCTTCCTAATCGTATTTTTTTACAAAACAAAAACCCATTAGAATTCTCATTGTCCTCATTTTGAAAATGCAAATTTCATATTGATATGATTATTTTCATATTTTTGTATTATTTATTAGTTAAAAGTGGTACCTAAATGTAGAATAGTGAGGTTCACTAAAACTTTAATAACTTTTTTGTTTTTAGGTCTTTTGGAATATAAATTATGACATCAATCTACATACACTTCTCTTGAAGATTAAATTTTATTTTTTTTGAAAAAATATGAAATTTTCATCAAATTATGGTGGTCGTACACTAGAGGTTTTAAAAATGTGTTTTATAGTCAATTAAAAATTAATTTTAAAAAATCTATTCAATAAAAAAATAAGAAAAAATATACTCATCAATCTTTGGTGTCTTAGGTATATTTTCTTGAAATAGGCATTTTCAAAAGATGAGTTTTAAACATTCCTACTAAAAAGAAATTTATTCCATGTGGGCATTTAAATAAATTACATATTTGAAAATTAGACTCCGATAAATACATTTTATATTACTAAAGTTTTATGCGATTCAATCTCTAAGTGCCTCAAATTTAGACATCAACTGATAGAAAATTTGAAAAAAGGGAAAACACTTCCACTTTTTGCCCAAAAGTGGGACTCAACTCCTTGCAGCCACCCCTACCTTTCATAACTCTTAACCAGGTTAGAATCTCTTAATAGGTTTTGAAGTCTCCTAACATGGACTCATATGTACTGAATGTATTTAATAAGACTCCTAGCAGAGTCCATCCTCTCACAAGGAATTTTCATATTAGTACATCTTTTTTGGGTACCATCCCCACCGGGGTTTACTCTTTGATCAAGAGGTTCCCTAGTCAACATATCATGTGTTATTGTGTATGTTTATCTTTCTATGGTTGGTATTTATATTGGTTACACGGTTGAAATATGATAATGGTACTATAAGTTTTTTTTATCTGATAATTGATTCACCCCTCCCCATCTTAGTTATCTTGGTGGACTTTACTTTGTAACATTTCTCTATTAGATACTTTCCAAAATAGTAACAACATCCAACTATAAATTGTTTTTAGGAAAGGGCTATTGTACAATACCAACTAAAGAGGATTTGTACCAAGTTTGAGCATTTTAATGATATAGATGATAAAATCAAGACATCTGCACCTTATTGCAAGAGAGTGGAAAGCTCATCTGCAAGCTTCTTTTAAGGAACTTTTTCTTGTTTATTTTTTTAGGTAGTCATATTCATGAAAAAATTTCTTCTTTCAAATTGATAATAAATTTTCTTTTGAGGAAATTTTTTTTTGGGTTTTGTTTATTTTTTTGTGTCATGATGTCCATGCCAAACTTGCTTCTTTAAAAAAATTATCTCCTTGAATGGTTCAATTGTGCAAAATAAAAGTTGAATATGAACATGTTTCTCAACTCTAAATATCCATGGATATCATCACTAATGTTGTTCAATGTCAATTTAACTAGATGACTAGAAGAGCTTTTATAAGACTGATGCAAAATCCTTGATGAACTGAATACACTCTAAATCTCTTAAAATTTTCAATGAAATTTTTAGGATAGCATAATATCAAAGGATTCTTTGAATGACCTATACAAAATACAAAAAGAGAATCACTAAACAAGGATTATCCATCTCCAATTAAAGATTCATACAAATTGTGTAAGAGATTTTGAGAAAGAAAATAATTTTTTAAGTTGGGTGTCAAAATAATGAGCTAAAATTGTAGTGTCAAGATATATGGTGGAGGAAATACTAGTAATCTTGATCACTCTCTGAACTCTTCCTTCCTACACTTTAAATTTTGCACGATGTTCAATATAAACAAGTAGTACATGCATTTGAATAGTTGATAAATTTGATCCAATAGAAAGAATCCTTATAGTTACTGTAAGATGACTTTTAACACAAAACCTTAATTTTGAGATAACTGTATGGTCAAAATATCTAAAGGGACAATCATAATAATAGATAAACAAGTATAAAAAATAATATAATCCTTAGACAAAACTCAAGTTGGGGAATCCTTAAAATCTTCCAAGTCATATAAAGCGAAGAAAAAAAACCTTATTTTGTCCTACTCATTTATTGCAATCAATAGGAAAATGAACCCCCTTATCTAAAGAAATATAATAGAAAGATTGATTTGGATGTGGGGAACATGAATTAAATTCAATAATTTGTTTTAGGATCTCCATGAGTGGACCCATAGGGGTTTATTTTTCATATTGATATCCTTGTTGAAGACGAGAAGGAAACCTTTGCAGGGAAGTTTTTATTTTCAACTGAAATAAAGTATATGATGAATATTCTCAAGGATCTCATAGATTGTCAGTATAGCCTCTTCAAATGGTTTGTGTAAAAATTATTTGTGATCAAAGAGAGGCTTACGTTTCCTAGTGGAAAAATGGAGTCAAGACAAGAAATATTGAATAAAAATTTGACTTTAGAGAATGTGAATAAAATACTTTCTCTAATCTAGAATCTTGCAAATGATGTTAAGTCTATGAATATGGATCAAGAATTAAAAAATTAGGATCCTTGAAATTTATTTTGCTAAGGTGTAGTATAAGATGAGGGTTGTGGTGGTTCTTAGTAGAACAACTAAGCAAAAAAGTATTATGGAAAAAAGTAGTTGAATGAGTATGCACAATCCCTCTAGGGTCTATCTAAAGGAAACTCTCGTTCTCATGTAGTGAGTGTGAAGATAAAAGGAATAAAGAGGTGGTAGCTAAACCTAAAAGAAGAATTAGTTTTCTTAGTAATTATATCGAGACTCGTATCTATGATAAAGCTAAGAATATTGAAGCCAACATTGTCCATAATGCTCTAAATATTAATCTTGATGTAATTTAGATGAATGGGGATATTTTTTGAAGCATCTACAATAAGTTGTTGGATTGGGTGACCCTATTTTTCTTCTTTTTGGTTTGTTGTTGGCTAGATGTTGGTTTTGTTTTAGTTCTGAATGGTGCTAGCATTTTTTGTAATTTAAGAATTTTAAGGCCCCTTTAAAACCCATTTTCCCTAATCAAAAGTAACATAAGCCTTAGAAGGAAAATCAACACTATCACAACAATAACACCAACAAGCATAACATAAAACTTTATTTTTTGACACATTAAAAATCCCAAGTTTAAGACCATTTCCAAGAATGAGTTCTCTATGAGAACTGCAATTTGAAAATATGGGTACCCATTCACCTATAAAGTCAAATTTATGGCCTCAAAATATTTTTAACCTATATTTAAAATGGAACAGTATTTAGGACATATAGAAAGTAACTATAAATAAGAGTTACTCTTAGTAACACACTTGTGATGCATGTTTTGATTAAGTTCAATCGAGAAAGGGACTGAACCAACCAAAAAACATCAAAGCATAAAAAATTTCAAAAGGAATTCACAAGTTGTACATTCAACCAGCAAAAAGAATAGCAACTAAACTAACCAGAGCCCAAAAACAAAAAGAAAAAAAAACTAAATTGAAGGAATCTAGACTTCCTTCTATTCCTCATTGAGGTCATTGAGATTCTCCACAAAGGAAGACATTCTAGGCTAATACATAAACCATCTAGACAAGGTCCCTCTTTAGCCATAACAAGTCCCTCTTTCACTGAATGGGTAGTAATCAACTAGGTCTCCTCATGCTTACTCCTTGTGGTATTCCTATACTCCATCTCTTCCTATAGGGTGTTAAAAGACATCCTTTTTTCGATCATGTCCTTGTTGAACTTAACAACTTCAACCAATTTCTTGTTTATTTGGTTTTAGTTGGATTTAACATTCCTCAAAGCCCTTATCATTTCCTATTTTTCCTTTTCCAAGTGAATGAGGTCTTTAATCTCTCAAATGTTTTCCTCCATGATTCCCTAGTTGTCCAATTTTTGAGTGAACTCATCTGCCACTTTGTACATGCTATTTTCCATATTGGTCTTAAACCAATCATTATCTTTAGCTTTGACCTCACCAATGTCTTCCACTCTATTGATCTTATTCCTTGTCATGTCTAGAAAGGAAATTAGCCATTTGATAATGGACTTTTTTTGGTTGTAGAGAATGTAAATTTTGTTGAAACCTTATTAAAAATTAGGGAGCACTTAGGTAGATCATTTGAATAAGGCAAGGAAATATTGAGGGGAACTTCAGGGTGATCTGGGTACTTTTTATGATTAGGAATAGGGGAATGAGATTTAAGTGGTTGACTAGTAATGTTTATGCAAGGATTCTCAAGGGAACATGCCAACTTGGTAGACCAACATGACATGAGTCCTTAGAAACAACAATAGTATTGATGTTGAGGGATTTCATTTTTGTTTTGCGTAGAGGGTTAATCCTAATAGAGCTAGTGAGGTAGGAACCAAAAGAGATCGAGTGGCCTTAGGACTAACAAAAAGTTTACTGAGATCTACAACTAAAGAGGGATAAGAGGGATTAAGATTTTTGGGGTCATGCTCTGGGGAATGGGATAGATGTAAATTATAAAGGGGAAGGATTAAAACATGGTCAAGATGGCCTCCTATTTTTTGGCCTTACTAATCGACTATAATAGAAACAAAAATATCCAAAAAGGAATATTAATCTTAGCATTGCGTTAAAAAATATTTAACATAGGAAATAAGTAGGATTGAAAGAATTTAAACTTTTCTTCTGGGATGAAAAATTTCATTAGCACTAGAGAAACATCATTCCATTTTCTAGACATCTCTTTCCTATTGAAACCATTTTGAAGCCTCAAAATATATTTCCTAGGACCAGAAAAAGTTTGAGGTCCTTCTTATAGTGCCCATTAGAGTTTATGGGAATGGCCTTGCCCTCCATGACTAGACTAGTAGAGGCCGCTATCGTCTCCAGCAAGATCTTAATTGAAACCCCACTAATTTTAATCTTTCCTATGTCCTAGACCTCTACAAATTTCTTACAGAGTAGAGGGTCAAGCCCTGTCACACCCTCTTAATGCAATTGTCAAGATGCCTTCCCTAGAGGATGGGCAAAAAGGGTGTTGCTGTTCTTGTATTCATCATATTCATTTGGTTTAATATGGTTGATATCACCTCCCATTTTTTTGATGTAGTAAGAAGTGAGAGAGACAGTTGCAAGGGAAAACAAACCATTAACCATAGAAATAAGAAATAGTAGGGAAATGATCTCAAAAGATATCAAATTCCACCAAAAATAATGAATTTTCCTCATCATTAATGTGTATTGAGGAAGGTGTGTCAGTTTCGAGATGTGGACATATCTTTCTTGCTTAGTACATGAGCCTACTAAGGTAAGTCTTGGAGTTTAAACCAAGTTTGAAGTGAGTTTTTGAATCTTCCCAGCAAGGCTAGTCTATCTGTTATGCCATTACCTTCACAAAGGTATGTTGTCATATGATGTAATCCAACTTTACAATTAGGATAATACATCTCATTAGAATCTCATTGGTTTCCCACCCTCAGTTAGAAGCCTTATTTAGCATCATTATGAAATTGAGGGCATCACTAACAATAATGAATTTTTTGAGCCCCTTATTGATTTCCAAATCTATCCCATGAAATACCACTGCAACCTTAGCTATATGGGTTGTTTGAATACCCAAATTCACCAGATAGACAAGGAGGATATTGCCACGTCTGTCACTAGGAAGACCACCCCCACCTGCCCAACTAGGGTTCCCAACTAAAGAGCCATCAAACTTGCATTTTACCTATCCAATGTCAAGGCATGGGAGGGGGGTACTTGTGATGCATATTACAACCCATCGTAAGACATGTTTAAATAAACATAATGAAGCCAATATATAACATTCAATTTAGTGAGTGGTTTATGATGTCCTTATAATAGGTGGAAGGAATGTGCTACTATTATCTTATGAATTCATGTTGTGATTTAGATGTGTATTTTCTAACTAGACATTTCCATGCCACTTTATGAGGTGATTTTAACTCTTGATTTTGTAATTACTATTTAGTAGTTTTGTGTAGTACTTCTTGTATTTGTAAGGTGATTTAGATAGTGATCTTGATAATGAGTTTTAGGCATTATTAAGCGATCAAAATTATTATTGTAAATATGTTTGGTTTGCTAAATAATAAAATAGGTTATTTTAAAGCGTAAATTTTTTCTTTCAAAAGAGTTTTCACTATAACACTTAGGTTCTAGCATGATTTCTATATATTTTTCTTTTATGTTTGGTTCTTTCTTCTATAATTTAAAGAATATAAAATTTTCATTACTATCTCTTAAAATGCTTATTTACAAGAAATTTGCATATACCTTGCTTTTTTCTCCCATTATTTTATTGCCAAAAATATACAATTTTTATAGACAAAAAATCCTTGGGATGTTTTTAGGACCAAACAGTGAGTAGGCATAGGTTTAAAACATTAGAGGGTGAGTATTGACAAAAATAAAAGTGGCTTAAATTTATGCAACCAATTTTTACAGCCATTTAATTGTGTGCAACTTAAAATCCAAGTTATAGGTTGACATTGTTATTATCTTGAAATAAGCTTCTGAAGTCACCTTTTCTTCTATACAAGCGAACATTATTTTTCATCTTTCACAAGATTTTCATTAAAACTTCCTACTATGCTCTATTTTTCAAAGTGAATAAAAGATACATGACTAGATTGTGATATAGTTTTGTAATGGTACATATTGGTCGACCAATCTTGACTCTACTAGTAACCTTAATTGAATAGAAAAGATGTTGAAATAGATAATAGATTTTTTATTTTCTTCTTATATTAAATGTCAACCAAAGCCTTGATTAAACAACTTATTACAATCCATAGAAAACAATATACAAATCAACTTTTGCACACTATCCTTCCAATGCTGGGTAAGGATTATAATTGTGGCAAAGCTCTTATTGTTGATACATAATGCACTTTATAATCTAATTATTTCAAGAATTTTTTGAACCAGTAAACTGATGCTTTTGGATATCGAGTTAAGTTATTCTTATAATCTATGTAATGAAGACTAAATCGAACTGTATAGCCATTTAACCATTCAAAGTTGTCTAACAAAGACCATGCAAAATAACCATGTATGTTGGAACCAGCCCTGTTATTCAACCTTGAATATTTTAGTATATAATATTTAAAAATAAAAATAAATTACAAATTTATAAAGACTTAACTTATTGGTTGTTGAACAAATGATAAATGTTTTGAGTGAAAATCGATTGGCCAAATATCATTAAGAGTTTGTGCCAATGACAATGCATCATCAATTTTTTTCATCAACGCCTATATAAAATATATTAAGTTTATTACAGATAACCTAAAATGTAAAGAAGCTATCCAATGAAAATACTCAGCATCATTAAAAATAGGTTTTGAGCTCAATTCACTGCAAAATCTCTTACCGTTCTCTGTGATGAAAATTAGTGGATTGTCATATTTGTGTTTAATATACTTCAACAGCTCTCCTATTCCACGCGGATACACGTGAAGCCAACTCGATCCTGCCTGCTCTCTCCATTCAAAAATTAAACGCTGGCCATGTAATATTTCATAATATTTCTTAATAAATTGGTTTTAATGTTTTAGTCAGACTTACCACCGGTCCGATGAGCATTCCATTCCTCTCAGCTGATCACATTTAGAGAGCAATCCGTGTCACGAAATATTGCCAGAACAGCTCAATTCATGTGCATTAGAAAAAGAAATCAGGGATGTGTACCTGTTTGATTTGCTTGAGAATCCAATGTATAGCTTGTGTTAAGAGGATTGGGTGGTGTTGAAACATCAGCAGCGTAAAGAGCAGTATAGTAATTTAAGCCTCGAAAATCAAATGAATCTTTCACCATAGCATATTCACTGGCATTGAATTTTGGTAAACGCTTGCCAACAAGCTTTCTCATTGATGAAGGGTATCTCCCTTTTGTAATTGGATCCATAAACCTGTAATTTTGCAAGCCCAATCAAATTCATATGATCGGGCAACTAAAATGGGTTTTAGTAGAATGTTTTTAAAAGATTCTTGCTTACCAACCAAACATAAAATCTAAGGCCCTTTGGGCGGCTTCCCGGTCAGGACGCGATTTTGAATAGGGAAGAAACCGGTGGCTCACTATTGTAAATCCTATCAGTCCCTTCTGTACTGCCTACACACAAAAAATGGTAGATTGGCATTATAACCGAACCGTATGTAGAATAGGAAAAATTTGGGGGCAAAAGGTGGGTCACCTGATACTTCCTCTTATATACACGCACAGCAGCTGCATGAGAAAGGAGAAGATTATGGGATACAATATATGGTTCTGTTGCTGAATTTCCTGTGTTTGAACTTCCATTAGAAGAGGAATGGCGTCCGGGAGCAATTGTGCCACTGTTATATCCAAAGCTAGCGTAGGAATGAGGTTCGTTTAAAGTAATCCAGTGCTTCACTCGATCGCCAAACTCTCGTAAGCACACTTCACTGAAATCTTCAAAATCTTTCCTGCGTATATCAGAAAATTGGTTATCAATGAAGTCAACGTGTATCCCATTTGGGCATAGATGCACAAAGGATACAATGATATGAAAGTGTTACATACACAATTTTTTAACCGAGAAAGCCTCCATATTTATCCTCCAGAGCTTGCAGAGTGTCCCAATGAAACAGCGTCACAAAAGGCTTGATATCTACATTAAAGAGTTTGTTATAGCCTCTTAACATTATTACGGTAATTTCCACATCGCTAGTAAAACATTTTTACCATGTTTTAAGAGTTCGTTAATAAGGTTATTGTAGTATACCACTCCAACTTTGTTTATTCCACCTTTGACCGAGCCATCTGTAGCCCATAAAAAAACGATTTAAGAGCCCAAGAAATAGAAAAACCGTATGCTAGCTATATTTGCTTAGGAAAAAAAGTGGCTCACATGGTAATATCCTTGACCAAGAAATAGAGAACCTATATGCATCCATGCCCATGTCCTTCATCAGTTTCACATCCTCCTGTAACTCACACTATCCCTCTTTAACACAGTTCAAGATGAAAATACTAAATGCATTCAGATAGGAAGAAACGGAAAGGGTACATTCTTTATCTTTTCTGAATCTAAAATAAATATGATTTGAATCAAATGTTGTGAGAAGCACACCTTATAGCGATGGTATTGATCCACAGCAACATCCCCATTGTTCCCATCAGCGATTTTCCCTACACACAATATCATTTACAGTAAGATTTCAGGCATAGAATTCAAGAGAGCGAATCAAGCAAACGTATAAAAGAGTCAAAACTAACCTGGGATATGGGAGAAAGTATCCCAAATGCTTGGGCCTCTACCTCCTTCATGGGCAGCTCCTTCATATTGATATGAAGCAGAGGCTGTACCGAATATAAATTTAGTGGGAAACCCACTCCTATTCAGGACTTTTATTTCTTCCTGGGCCGATACAAGAAAGATCCACCACATGCACAACACTGCTCTCCATCCCTTTTCGTTATTCATTGCAGTAAAATTGCTAGAGTTTTTCATCCAATACAAAGAAACACAGCTATGCCATGAGGATGCATGGATAACTTCTATGGATAACTTCTATTTAAAGTAGAAAAATGAAACACTTTATGCGAGAAGTTGACCATGAAGCGTTAGTCCTATTTGCAGGAGATGTATACATAGGGTAAGGTTCTGTGGGATTTCCTGAATATATTTATGGAGTATTGATTGTTATAAAACAAGAAAATATTATGTTATAGGATTATTTAGAGTGATAGCAGTTCTTACTTTTAGAATTGCATAACTGGCTCCACGAATTTAGAAATTACTCATTCTTTAATCATTTAACAAATATTTTAGATTTTCTTGATAAGAAAAATAATATTGATTTATCATTTTTCTTTTCGCAATATCTTATGAGACGTCCACTAGTTTCCCTAATTATAGGATCTTAGAACTATTAGCCTGAGGAGCTATTGTAAATAATAGAACCACTAGCTTTAATATATTCCAATAAAATCTCAAAAATTATGGCTTAATTTACGTAAACTTCAAACGAAAACAAATCAAGAATACTAAAACTCAGAAGCGTGAATTCACATAAGGGCTGCACTCAAACGCGGATTCAGAGAGAAATAAGGAAGCACGACCTAAACGATTTTGACTATTTGTATTATCAAAATCGCAAAGTCCAACCTTATCCTTTTGTTTTTAAGCGTCTCTAAATTTTTAATTTTCGGAAGGTGAGATTTAATCACCACGTCTTGTTTTGTTTTTTCATTTTCTTTAAAATTTAGTTTAAATATTATTGTTCAGAATTATAAGTTAATCAGATTATAGATAGGGATTAACAATAATATTTTGGGTTTCAATTTGAGTAACAAGAATCACAATTTTATCATTAGGTATAAAGAAATCATGTTGATTATCTAAATCAGAGTATAAAAACTAATAGTAATTATCTTCTTTGATTAAGAAAATTAGTTGTCTTTTATTTTAAGAAGTTAAAGTGAAAATGACTATTATATAAATGATTTAAGTAAATATATATTTTCTTTTTTAATTAAGAATATTTGATATTTTTAGTTAGTTCAAAACATTATATGTAAAAAGTAATGTAAATTGAAAATTGAGTGTAAAAATAGATGTTATATGTTGAAAATAAAATTATTACTAATTAAATTTACCACACACTAAAATAGAAAGTGGACACAAATTTTCAATGCTACCAATTCAAAGGTAACTTTCAATATGCTAGAAGTTGGTTTGAATTCCACACAAAATATTAAAATAATCATTACTCATGAAGAATGAGTTTGGTACAACTTGTTACTCTTTTTTCTTATCATATGATATTTTATATTATGCCTTCAATTTTTTCATGTGATATGTATTCTTTTATAATGTTTGAAACCAAGCAATTAGTATTTAGTTGTTTAAAGACAAATTTAACATCTAATTTAACTTTTGTGTTATTAGTATTGCCGTAGAATAAGTACTATTGTATCTTTTTCAGTTTTTGATGTTAACTAGTGATTAAATGAACAGTACCAATGAAAATAATTCTTTTTAATATTTCATTATAAGTTTTTTCATTTCTAAAATATAGATGCAAATTATTTAACTTTATAATATCTATAAATTAATTTTTGATCATCTCATTAGATGAATGTATTTAAGAAGTTAAAGTGAAAATGACTATTATATAAATGATTTAAGTAAATATATATTTTGTTTTTTAATTAAGAATATTTGATATTTTTAGTTAGTTCAAAACATTATATGTAAAAAGTAATGTAAATTGAAAATTGAGTGTAAAAATAGATGTTATATGTTGAAAATAAAATTATTACTAATTAAATTTACCACACACTAAAATAGAAAGTGGACACAAATTTTCAATGCTACCAATTCAAAGGTAACTTTCAATATGCTAGAAGTTGGTTTGAATTCCACACAAAATATTAAAATAATCATTACTCATGAAGAATGAGTTTGGTACAACTTGTTACTCTTTTTTCTTATCATATGATATTTTATATTATGCCTTCAATTTTTTCATGTGATATGTATTCTTTTATAATGTTTGAAACCAAGCAATTAGTATTTAGTTGTTTAAAGACAAATTTAACATCTAATTTAACTTTTGTATTATTAGTATTGCTGTAGAATAAGTACTATTGTATCTTTTTCAGTTTTTGATGTTAACTAGTGATTAAATGAACGGTACCAATGAAAATAATTCTTTTTAATATTTCATTATCAGTTTTTTCATTTCTAAAATATAGATGCAAATTATTTAACTTTATAATATCTATAAATTAATTTTTGATCATCTCATTGGATGAATGTATTTAAAGTCTTATTACACGAGTAAACCAATTAAAATTTACCACGTTTATTATTTATTGTCCTTCCACTTATTTCATTTAATTTTCTTGTTTTTTATGTGAAGTTATCTTGGAATGAGAATCAAAGATTAAAATAAGTTGATTAAATTTTGTAATTTGTATATTTTTATAATTTATTTTAAAATTTATTTCAAAATATTGAATAAATTATTTATTTATTGAATTATACAATATTCCTAATATGGAGTAAGTTACTTATAATTGGTTAGCTTTTTTAATTCATTGACATTATTAAAAGTTCATAATGTATCATATTGATCTATTAAAACTATTAAAACTATTTGATACTATTGCTCATATTATATATACAATAATATTAATCATATGTAATAAAAAATATATATGAATAAAATAAAATTAGCACTATTGTTATATTTACAAATAAAATTAAGATTAAGGTTTAAATTAATTATAATTTGAAATCAATAATTATCTATGTAATTATAATTAAAAAATTTATTTATTACTACAATTATTATTATATAAAATATTATAATTATATAATTTTATAATTAATTAAAATATCTTATATATTATAATAAATTTATTAAAATTAAGATTAAATTTTTATTAAAAATTAAATTTAAAATTAATTACTAAAGGCAAGTACTTGGCCACTACGTGACACTTGTTGTATTTGCACTAGACAATATACTATTGCATTCATCTATGCACAATTAGTGAATTATTTTGCACCAATCATAAGTAACTATTTTTTGTAATTCTAATAATGATATTATTGCAAGATTTTAGAAATTTATTTTCAATTTGTAAAAAATAATAACTATACTACTATTGGAAAAAAATTCAAATTAGATTCTTGTTCTATTTGTAAAGTTGATAACTATATTACAGTCACTTGGAAATGGAAAATTACAATGCAAGATACACAATGAAATGACTCAATGAATAAGATAGACATACCATAACAAAGTTGACAAAAGTTTTATAGTAGAAACCCCATAGGGAAAAAAAACACTTTGAATCTTGATCTTTATTGGCCTCTTGGGAAATAGGTTTAGAGCTAAAATTCTAGGAAGCACCAATGCCCTTTACAATTTAGGAACACCAACCCCAAGGAACACCCATCTCTTACTCGTGAAGAACCCATTTCACAAATACAAAGAAGCACCCACTTCCCTTGTTGAAAATGAGAATAACATCAATAATAGGGTTACTCTGTTACAATACATGTACTAAATACAACTTTTAAGTTACAAATCATTTATCAAATTTTATTATATTCAAATTTATATCAAACACTTCTGTCATAAACCATTGTCTGACTTTGTATCAAACAATAATAATAGAATCTGAATAATTAACCACATCAATATTAATGAAGTTTATCATCCCTTCTCTTGTTCAAAATATTTTACAAATCTGCAAAGTCTGTTTAAAATATATAAAAATGCCATCTGCATTAGTGATCATCAACACAGCTTCAAAATTTGATAACCATTATTCTGTAATGATCAACAATATAAAAATTTAAACAAGTAAATATAAACACTATTAAAGGTATCATTTCTCTGTACCAGTTTACCAAGATAATCTAAATGATGTGCATCTCAAGAAATATTCATTCCAAAAATTTAGAAATTTAAAATGAAGAACCAAGAGAATTTCATACTGAAACAATAACTCTTACTGTAATACATCCTTCTGCAGTCTTCATAGTTATTTACGAATTCAATCACAGACTTCCATAGTGTACAACAAAATCTTCAGACAATACGAAACATAGTCAGCAATATTATTTTTTATCTTCATATTCCAAAGGAAGAACTTCAACATCAACTTTTATTTCCCCACTAACTTCTCTTTCACTCTCCAGAATATCGATATTTATAAATCAAGTGTAAGTGATCGGTTTTTCTGATAACAATCAAATAAATAATAATCATTGTGTATATAATATAAATCGATATAATGTCTATTAAGACTGATTTCTTCCTTACTGAATTGGTTTTGATTCCAAATAAAATCTGTTCAAAAACTGATACAATCTTCCTTTTCAAATTGGTTTTTACACGCTTTCAAAAACATGATATACTATTTATTTTTTTTTTACAGATTTCATTTGTTATTGAAACAATAAAAAATATTCCAAACTGATTCAGCCTTTGGATATGAATTGGTTTCTTTAAGAAAGATCAAGATTTATTAATTTTGGGATTAAACCGATATTATCAAAGTACCATTTCTTTAAAAAAAAAATTCATTTGAATCGGTACTTAATTTGTTTTAAATAAAATTGTCAATATTGAATCATTTTCAGTTAATACTCTCTTCAATTCACACATTGTTATTTCTATTTGTAAACAGTTCCTGTGTGCCACAGGAAGTTCCTGAACCTCCTGTAGCAATTGAATAAAATGTGACAATATGTTAACCATATAGGGATCAGTTCGAATAAACCATATAATGAACTAAGTTTGTATCAACTGAATACTATTGACATCAATGAAAAATATTAAAAACCAAAGGTTCAACAAACTCCCTTTTTGCATTGATGCCAATTTCTAGAAATGCTCCCCCTGTTTGAGATAACTAAAAACCATCTGTATTTGGTGATCCATAGTCATGCTTGACTGCATAAAACATCATTACAACATAAAACATCATTGTTTTCTTATTACATATTACCATTGCACATTTCCATTTCCATTTCATGTCACATTGTGTTTCTCCCCCTTGACATCAATGAAAATGTGGATTTAACCAAGGTTTCAAACATAGATAATACGAAACATGAAAGCTCCCCCTAAAACTTATTCGAAGACGTGAGAAACTAAGAAAGAGTGGAGAGGGATAAGACCCCCAATATTTTTCTTAATCCTTCAAATACTTCCTTTAGTAGAGGTTTTGTAAGGATATCAGCCAACTGGTCAACATAAGGAGCAAACTCCAAAGCTACATGACCATTTAACACTGTCTCTCAAACGAAGTGATAACAAATATTATTATGATTTGTACATGAGCGCATGTAACCGGATTCTTAGAAATGTTGATTGTGCTTTGACTATTACAAAATATAGAAACCGGTTTAGAAACTGTGACCTTCATATCAAACAATGTTTGCGCCATCCAAAGAACTTGTTGACAACAAGAACATGCAACTATATACTCAGCCTCTACAATGGAAAGTGTAGTAGTTTCTTGTTTCTTACTATGCCAACACACAAGTCTATTTCCCAATAAGAATCTTATTCCATAAGTACTCTTTCTGTTATCAACACAGCGAGCCCAATCAGAGTCAGTATAAGAAAAAAAAATCTGAAATCATCATGTTTAGGATACAAATCCTCTTGATCACGGTAACATGAGATTCCTTATGTGAGAATTGAAACCTTGCAACCAAACAAACAACTTGCATTATATCAGGCCTTGCAGCAGTAAGATAAAGTAGACTTCCTATCATGTATCTATACCTTGTTTTATCAGCATTAGGGGAATCATAAATTTTAGCGAGTTTACAACCTGTTACCATTGGTGTTCCCATGAGCTTACAATCTTCCATATTTAATTTTTTAAGCATTTCTTTAGTATATTTGGTTTGTGACAAGAAAATTCCATTATCTATTTGAGAAATCTGCATTCCAAGAAAGTATGACAATTCTTCAAGCATGGACATTTCAAATTCAGATTGTATTAACTTAGAAAAATATTGACTTAGACAACACGATTAGGACCAAATACAATATCATCAACAAAAAAAAGTACAACAATAACATCATCACATTCAACCTTAACATACAAATTGCTATCAACACCACCTCTTGTAAAAGCATTTTTAATGAGATACCAATCCAACCTAGAGTACCAAGCCCTAAGGGCTTTCTTTAATCTATAGAGAGCCTTCTTTAACCTATACAAATGATTAGGATATTCTTCTTTTTCAAAACCTTCCGGCTGATCCATGTATACTTCCTCATCAAGGTAACTATTCAAGAATATTGTGTTAACATCCATTTAATACATCTTAAAACTTTTATACGCTGAAAATGCAAGAAATTTTTTATTTCTTCAAGCCTATAAATTAGTGTGATTTTTTCACCAAAATCTACACCTTCAATTTGTGCATAACCTTTACAAATGAATCTATCTTTATTCCTTTCTATCTTGTCATTTACATCTAATTTATTTCCAAGGACCCGCTTAACACCTATAAGATTTTTATCCTGAGGTCTAGGTACTAATTCACAAGTCTTGTTCTTTTCTATTTGACCTAATTCCTCTTTCATGGGATTTATCTAAAATTCATCTTTACTTTCTTCATTGAAATTTTTATATTCTATTTCAAATAGTAAGAAAATATTAGCATGTTCACATGATTTTTATGTCCTCCTTGTTTGTATACCTTCATGTTTGTCGCCTACGATCTGATCTTGCCGATGATATTTTTTCAACAGCTTTCCCACAGATTTTGTTCCTGTCATTTCTACGATACGAGCTTTCTAATCTATTGTTCTTGTCATTTCCACAGCAGGAGCAGTCTTATTTTTTATTTCTTCATCACTTTCTTCTATTTCATTTTCAGGTTCTAATTTGGTCACATATTTTAAAATTTTCTAACAAGAGTATCATCCACCTTTTCCTCTTGTTTATCCTGCACCACTTCATCCACTTTCACATGCATACTTTCGACAAGTTTATTCAACCTTTTATTAAAACATTTGTAAGATTTACTTTGTGAACAATATTCTAAAAATACGCCTTCATCACAACGAGAATCAAAGCTTCTAATACTATCATCACAATGTTTAATAAATAATTTACTATAAAAAGTCGTGAAATGCTTAATAGATGCAGGATGACCATACCAATATTCATATGGAGTATACTTTGTTTTTCCCATGAGTTGCCCTGTTTAGTGTATACATTGTTGTATGGATATCATCTTTCTAATATTTATCTGTAAGATTGGATTCATCCAACATTGCCTTTACCATCACCTTTATCTAGGTGAGTTCTTTATCTCAAAAACTCCATTTTTTGAGGTTTTCTTGCTGCTAAATACTATCCATTGATACCATGTTGCTCATAATAGTTAAAAACTCTTCTGCATTGAACTCACCACCTTTTTCTGATCTCAAGAACTTGATTTTCATATCTGACTCTTTCTCTGTCATCTTCTTAAAATTCGTAAACTTGTTAAATGCTTTTGATTTTTTCTTAGGAAAATTACCCATGTCATCCTGGTGTAATCATCAATAAAGATCATAATATATTTTCCACCATTAATAGATATTTTCCTTGTAGGACCACATAAATTAGTATACACTAGTTGTAATGGCTTAGAATTAAAATGATCCTTTGAAGAAAAAGTGACTTTTGTTTGTTTACCATGCAAGCATCCTTTACAAACAACATTATTAGGTTTATGTATAAGTGACATACCTCTTGCATTCTAATGCTTATTAACTCTTACCAAATGGTCAAAATTCAAATACCCAAGCCTTTTATGCCATAAGTAACTTTCGTTAACCTGACCCATAAGGAAAACATCTTCATGATTGTTAGTACTTGTGATATCCTTTAATTTATACACATTTTCTTTAGACCTTTTTCCTACTTTAATTATCTTTCTTGATTTCAATTTTATTTGACAACCATGATCATCAAACATAACCTCGTAACCATTATTAGAAATTTGAATAACACTTATAATATAGTACTTTAAACCTTCAACATAGTAAACATCATGAATAGACATTTTATCACTTAGCATCAAAGAACCTAATCCTTTTATCTACCTATAGGAATCATCACCAAAGCTTGAACACAACCATCCTTATTGCTTACTAAATTAGTGAACTTTATCTTATCCCATGTCATGTGATTAGAGAAGCCACTATCTATGATCAACAAGTATTTCTTTTCTGAATATAAAAAAAACTTGCACAAACATAACCTTATCAAATTTCTTATCAACTTTAGGCCTCCATTTCTTAATCCCTTTGATTTATGATCTTTCTAACTATTTATCATCTTTTAGACCAGCATATAGTTGATTTCTTTGTAAGAACATAGTTCTACAATTTCTCTTTGTGTGACCAAAATGATTTTAATTATAACACCCTAGAACTTATTCATTCTAGAAAAAGAGTAACCAAATTGAAATCTAGAAAATCTCCTTGATGTAGTTATGCAATTAGTTAGTTTATGTCCATATCAATAACACAAGAAGCAATATCAATAAAAGAAAGTGTTAAACCTCATTTGAGATATTTTACCCATGAATGAAGAGCTCGTAGTCACATGTTTTTTACCCTTAGAAATCTGATTGAAATTTTCACTATTAGGAGTAAGATCGCACTCTTATTTTGAATTATGATGTTGAAGATTGCTATCCTAATATTTCCCATTTGTTTTTGTACTTTTATTTTCAGATTTGAACACTTCATAAAGATATTTATCATTATTGTTACTAGAATATTGTCCAAGTTTGTATCCTAATCCGGTTAGATTGTCAAACCTTATTTTCTTTCTCAACATGTCTTATAAAGTAGTATTCTCATATGTTTCAAGTTTCTTTTTATACATTACTACTTCATTTTCTAACATTTTACATTCCTGATATTTTGAACTTAATTCATTCTTAGTAACAAATACAATCCTCTTTTGTTCTTCTACTTGCAACTTTAAATCAGAAACTTGTTGTTCTAAGCTCTTAGTTTCATTATTAAGAGCTTATTTATCTATCAATGATTGTTATTTTTGAGTATGTAAATCCTTTTTCAACTCCTTAATCTTCTTAAGTGTATACAATAAATTGCATTCAAGATCAATCTCAACAAGTTCTACATCACTATTCAATTCACTTTTAAATTCTTGACAAGTGATTTCTAGATCCATTAACAAAACCTCATTATCATCAGAATTAGAACTAATCGATTAACTATTTGATACATCAGCAACTATGCTTTTCTTCTTTTTAAATGAAAATTTCCTTTCATCAAAAAAACTTCTTCTTACTATGTTTTTCTTTATCATCATTTTCCTCACTATGATTGCCAAAAGGACATTTAGATGAAAGGTGTCATATTTCTCCACAATTGAAACACTTGAAAGAAAGTTTATCTTTATATTTACTTGAACCTTGTCTTATCCTTCTTGAAAGATGTGTTCAAAGAACTTCAAGATCCTTAGATTCTGATGAAGCTAGTTTAACTCTCTTTGCAGCCTTAAATGTTGCCTCTTTGCTTGATGATTCTTGTTTACCAGAATTCGTCATTTCATATGCTACTAATGTTCCATGAATGTCTTCCATAGTATAATTATTAATATCTTTAGTTTTTCAATAGAATATATCTTGGAGTAAATCTTCTCGGGTAATGATCTCAATAATTTCTTCACAACATCAATATCTTCAACCTCTTCTCCAAGTCTTCATATTCCATTTACAATTTCATTTATCTTAAATAGACATTCTTCTAATTTATCATTTTCACCCATTTTAAGTCTTCAAATCCTTATTTCACATTTCCTATTTTTGCTTCTTTAACTCTATCATTTCAATGATAGGCATTCTTCAACTTATCCTACACTTCTTTGGAAGATTTACAATGCATTACCTTCATAAAGACATCTTTAGACAAGCTATGAAGAATTTCATGTCATTTTCATATTCCTTCTTAGCATTAGAATTTGTAGGTAAAGTTTTAGGAACATTATAACCATTAACAACAAAAGCCCAAAGATCAACATTGATTGACAACAAATATGTTTTCATTTCGACTTCCCAGGCATAATCTGGTGCATCAAATATAGGCATCTTAGAAGAACTATCTTAGGCCATTATAAACAAGTATTCCACCAACCAATACATACCCAAGGTTATTAGACCTGACACAAGGAACCTAGCTCTAATACCACTTGTTTGAATACAAAATCCACTGAGATAGGGGGTGAATCAGCGGTACATAAAAATTTGAAGTACTTGAATCAATTATAATTTTCAAAATACATAATTAAATAGTGCAATGAATAAGATAGAGGGACCATAACAAATGTGATACAAGTTTTATAGTGGAAAACAATATAGGGTGAAAAACCACTTTGACTATTAATCTTTATTGGCCTCTTGGGAAATACATTTTAGAGCTAAAAACTCTATGAAGCACCACCACCTTTTACAATTTAAGAGGACCAACCCCAAGGACCACCCATCCCTTACTCCTGAAGCACCCACTTCACAAATACAAAGAAGCACCCACTTCCCTTATTCAAAACGATAATAACATCAATTAGAAGGTTACTCTATTACAATACAATGCACTCATTACAAATTTTATTTAGAAACCATTTATCAAAATGTTCTCTTCATGTAGAAAAATTAAAAACGACAATCCAAGACATATAGATCTCCCTTTGAACTTGAATTTGTTTATGAAATTTCAGTATATTCAAATTTGTAGCACACACTTATATCATAAACCTATGTCTGACTTTGTATCAAACAATAATAAAAGAATCTGAATGATTAACCACATCTATATTAATGAAGTTTATATATCCTTGTCAAAATTGTTCAAAATTTTTTTTTCAACCTGCAAAGTCTGTTTAAAACATATAAAAATATCACCTGCATTAGTGATCATCAACACAACTTCAAAATCTGATCAAACAATCTGACTGATAACCACTATTTTGTAATGATCAACAATATGAACATTTGAACAAGTAAATATAAACACTATTGAAGGTATCCTTTCTTTGTACTAGTTTACCAAGATAATCTAAATGATGTGCATCTGAATAAATATTCATTACAGATATTCAGAAATTTAAAACGAAGAACCAAGAAAATTTCAGATTGAAACAATAACTCTTACTATAATACATCCCTCTGCAGCCTTCAAATTTTTTTACGAATTCAATCAAAGACTTCCATACAATACAAAAAAATCTTCACACAATACGAAACATACTCCTCAATGCTTATTTTTTATCTTCGTATTCCAAAGGAAGAACTTCAACATCAACTTCTATTTCAACAATAACTTATGTTTCTCTCCAGAATATCGATATTTATAAATAAAGTGTAAAAGATCGGGTTTTCTGATAACTATCAACTAAATAATAATCATTGTGCTTATGACATAAACCCATACAATGTCTATTCTCCATTTGGTGGCTGGAATTAATCTGGAATAAGGAAACGGGAATAGGAAAATTGGCATAAATTTATTCCAATTTTGGTCCAATGCAAGAATAAATCTAATTCCTAAAAAAACCAAGAATTACTTGAATCTAAATCTAAATCTAAATCTATTTTTTGTTTATTTAAGATTGATTTCTTCCTTATTGAATTGGTTTTGATTCCAAATAAAATCTATTCAAAACCTATACAATCTTCCCTTTCAAATTTGTTTTTACACTCCAAACAAAAATGATATACTAGTTATCGTTTGTTTTCATATTTTAGTTTTATATGGAAATAATTAGCTTATATATATATATATATATATATATATATATATATATATATATATGTATATATATATATATATGTATATATATATATATATATGTATATATATATATATGTATATACATGTATACATGTATA
>BSBK01003166.1:0-2500 GCA_027943335.1 Chamaecyparis obtusa
TATAGCCTATCAAACATCAAGAGACATTTTCCCTCCAAAAGAAACTCAATGTTTTTTCTACAAAAAGAACTCCCAAAATAATTCCATTCAATTGAATTCACACACACACACACACACACACACACAGACATATAGATATAGATATAGATATACACATACATATACATATATACATATGCATATACATATACATATACATATGTATATGCATATACATATACATATACATATACATGAGGAAGGAAGTGAATAGTCAAGATGAGAAAAGTGAATGGTCTTTCCAATTTTAAATTGAAGAGTTGGAGAGAAATCCAAAAACCACAAAGATTTCAAATTTAATATATATGTAGGAATTTGGGCAGCAAGAAACTAAGAGGGGGGGAGGGTGAATCAATTACTTCTAAAACAGTAGATCTTCAAAACCCTTAAAACCCTTAAACCTTGAAACCATTATATATAAAACTATTATGATTGATTTATGAGATATAAAGAAAGTGTGCACAAATAAAAAAACATCCAGAACACATAACACAAATATTTTTATCGTGGAAACCCAAATTGGGAAAAACCATGGTGGGGCTTGAATCCACAACAAGACTAATAACCTAGAGCTCACTACTCAAAAATCCTTGGGATAAAATCCTAAGGAATGATTTCTCCTTACAAGAACACTACAATGGTTGATCTAACAACAATCAGAAATTTTGTGAGCTATATAGTAACATCTATCTCATGCCAAAGTTAGTTGCATTAAAGTACAATCATATCTCTATTGAAGTTCTCTCTTCCACCTTTAGATGAGAAACTCAACCTTCTATAGATCTTCACAACTTCTTTTCCAAGAAATTCCAGGTATTCACAATATTTTACAACCTTCTGCACACACACCTTTTGCCCTAATTCATCAACCTTTTATCAAGAGCAAGTCAGCAAAAACCTAAATTTCAATTTTCATCTCACTATGCCAAATAAGCAACCCTGATCAAAGCATGTCAACTAAAAATATCTTAGATCCTTCACAACCACCTCAAGATCATAACTCTTCCATAAAATGTTTTCACAATCACCCATAAAATGATTTATTGATCAAGTCGGCCAATAACATGAAAAATATCACCAACTGGGAAATCTTCCAAACCTGATCACCAAAATATATGCAAACCACCAAATTAGTAAGAAAATAATCCAATAACATCCTTATGCATCATGAATAACTCTCAAACAATCAAATCTACCCCAGCCATTGGATTTGCCAATATTGTTCTTGCCACACCTCAAGAACATTGTGAACTTCAACTATAACAACAAAAGAATGCCCTACAGACCTTTGGATCACAAACCCTTTTAATTGTGGACACATCATCATATACAAAATCATCTCTTATGTGTGCAACTAAAAATATCAACATGAGTGTGCACATTGAACTGATCTCTTCTACCTTGTCAATATTATTAGACAGTAAAATAACCAATCACAATTCTTGGCCTCATTACTCATCCAAATCATCATTCCAGCCCCTAAAAATTGTCATGGACCAAGTATACAACCTCTATAGAATCCCATGAGGTGTGAGACTCCTCATGATCTACAACAACCAATCCTCATTAAACCTCTGAATATACTACACTATTGGCCAAACTACATAACAGACATCTTGACAACAATGCCAACACATCCAACTTGCCAACAATATATATATATATATTGTTGGAGATTTTCCAGCAGGCCAATACTAACTGTATGTTTGTCATTGATGAAAACATATGATAAGTAGCATGCATGGAAGACTTATGTAGTAATCTTTCAGTATATGTAGCATGGACATGTTATCAGCATGATATCATGGGCATAGAGGTTAATTGTTAGTACAGACAGTTATATAGCAGCTTCTGTCAGCAGTGTTCCTGATAGAGTAACAAGCAGTGTTTTGTGTATAGTTGTTCATATAGTTATCATGGAGCCTTGTGCACTTGGATATATGATGAAGACATGTTAGTGATGTTACATTCATGGAAGCAAAGTCTAATGATTAGTAGAAGTGAAGTTATGCAATCTCTATTCACCTATAGCAGTTTCTTGTGTTTGTTCAGAAGAGCCGATAGAGATTATATTGGTTATGGAGTTGCGCCTATCATTTCGGTGTGCACCCTTGGATTTAAGCTTGGAGAAGAGTTAGTAATGTTTAGTTAAGAGCACATGAAGTAATTCAGATTGAGGAGAAAGATACAGTTATTTTGGTAGAGCTGATAGTGTGTAGCATGCGTCTACAATTGTCTTATTGGACAGGTCCCAGAGTGTGTTGCGTGCTTAGTAGAGCCGACTGAATTATTATTGGAGTTTGTTATGGTTTCTCTATTATGATTTCAAGGTGGTTCTAATAGGCCAACTTGATTATATCATTTAGAGGAAAGATATTTATAGGCAGTCATTTGTGATTGCTAGAGTGTGGTTTATAGTTGATTGTGAAGAGCAAAGTAGAGTGTGCGAAGTGTTGAGCCA
>BSBK01003166.1:2547500-2576793 GCA_027943335.1 Chamaecyparis obtusa
AAATCTTTCTATCGAGGTATCTTGTGCAGATGTAAACAACTGAAGATTCATATTTGTCTGTGCACCTATTGAAGAATGAAGACTTGTACTTATTCATGTTGTTGTACACTCATGTATTCTCCTATGAGGAGTGTAAATGTAATGTAATTTTCAAATGATGTAATAATGGGTAGATGTAGGAAAGGGGTTATATGGGATGTTTATTTAATGTATGTTGGAAAGATGTAATCTTGTTATGTATCAAGTTATGTAAAATGTTGATGAATCATTTGTTGTACTATTGCAATATGTTAGTTAGATGAAATGGAATTATAGTAATTGATCTTTAAAAGTTTTAGATGGAAATTAACTTTGAATGTGTTTAAGCATTTTCCAATCAAGAATCTGAAATGGAATTTGTAAGATTAGTAAATGTTGTTAAATAGTTTATCAGCTTTTCAATAATTTAAAACAGTTACATTTAAGGGAACCTTGGAAAGAAATTAAGATATGTTTTGTTTATTTGCAAACTTTAAAAGTTCAAATTTTTTTTCGTAAAATTCTACTTAGGTTTTCTTTTATAAAGTAAGCCTTTGTGCATTTCCCTGGTTCCCTTGCGGGGCATGACAAAAACTAAAGAAGAAGTTAAAGTGAGAGTCCATTCTATTTGATTAAAATACCATTGAGAGGAGGGTCAATCAATGATAGAAAAAATCTAATATGAATTTTTACTTGAACAAACTTGAAATAATATGCAATGGAAACAAAATAGATAACAAGACAAGTAAGACACACACAAGAAATATAACACAAATTTTACCTTAAGTGAAAACCCTTTGGGAAATAATTCAACTTGAATTGTCTTTCTATCTTATGTGAAATATCCTTTTACAATGCATCACTAATTGTACATATGTTGCAACTAGCAGTGATTGTTGCACCGAAAGATCGACTTGTTAATGTCTGATACAACGACTAGACTTATAGAAGACACTGGAGGTCATTAAACCATGTCACATACCCCAAAGGGGGATGTTGGAGGTTAGTCCAACAATCCCCCCTTAGTATCACCTGAGGGAATTCAAACCTATGACATAGCTCTTATACCACTTGTTACAACTAGCGGTTGTCATTGAATCAAAAGATCGACTTGTTAATGCCAAACTCAACCAGTAGACTTATAGAAGATGCATAAGTTTTTCAAACCATTTCACTAACCCCAAAGGGGGATGTTGGTGGTTATTCCAACAACATATGTCTCACTAATAGTATTTTCAATGTCTCACCTGCTTTTTTCTCTCCTTGTAATATCTAATTTTTATAAAATGTCAAGATTTATGAACAAGAATGGTAATCATAACCTAATACAATACATGATTGATTACACATGAAACTCTGTACAAAATAATGCATTATACAAAATCAAGATAATTGCACCCTTCAATAAATATTTCTAATTTTGAAACTATTGTATATAATAAATTATATGAACAATGAATGTTTCATGAAAACCCAATCTATTTCTTTGTATACTGATAATGTTCCCACTATCATGTTTGTAGAACATTCATCACTGATAAAATGAAATAGAATTTCCAGTTAAAAGTAATTTGCACGTTATCACAAACTGTCTCTAAACACATGTCTAATAATTATATATTCAAAAATTGATTGTCATGTGCAAATTAACATGTCTTCAATTATCCAAAGATATAACTAAAGCAAAGTAACTCTTAATTATAGGATAGTCACATGTGTTTTAACAAAGACAAAAATATGTCACAAAACATATAACAACCCGAGTCCTTAGTTAGCATAGTGTGCATCTTAATCACTCGACATTAACAAATGACCAAAAAAGTTTAGACAAAGAACATTTAATGCAGACTGGTAACACAAAACAAAAAGAAAAATACCTTACGAAAACCCAGTTCTACCCTTGACTAGGTTTATATTAACATTTTTGAAAGGTGCACAATATGACTATGGTTTAACAAATTAACCTTCCTTGAAAGATATAATCAAAGAAATAAATTTACATGAAACCCTACTTATGTAATGTCCTCGCCAGGGAACCCATAAGAAATAAGGTCTTTTAGCATAAAATTACAACTAATAATTTAAAAAAAAAAATATTTTAACATTTCATTATTTACATTTATGAAAGAACATTCCTTAAAGATTCCCTTATTGAATTCATTTACCAACATAAAAATCATTGCATTCCATTACTAAACTAATTGAATTCATTTCCTTTTTTTTACTTTTACTTTGAATTCTTAGAATTTAAGGAAATGATAAGAACACAAATCTTTCATTCACAATTTAATAAATATATCATTTACTTCCCATTTCATTTTCAATTATTTGATCTATACATTGAATAACTAACTTTTACAAACATTATAATTAAATCTCCACATTCAAGATCTTACTTTCTTTCCAAACATAGGAGAGATAAAAGAAGGAATACAACATTACACTTTTTAATTACAACTTTTGAATCTTCAATAAACATCCCTTGTAAACCCCTAAAACTATCCCTCCCTAATTACATCGCTTATTTCTTCAATTTCCAATGATAAATACAAATACATATAAAATTATATCAAAGGTCCTGAAGGCTTACAAGGAGATTTTTTACATCTTGCATTATAATGTAAATAACACATGATACAAATTGAGGAATCTTTATCACCGCATGAAATTTGAAACACGTCCAAGCCACAAACCACAAACAGTACCTCGAAAGATATTTGTCACCCAACCATGTGAAACTAGAGAATTTCCACCCCCTATGCTAGGAGATAGAACCAAGATACTCATGAGGCCTAAAGAAACTTAAGGCTTTTATAAAAAAATCACTTTGAAAACAAAAGGAAAGACATAAAAAAAATGTCATCTTAATATACACATAGGTTAGGTTTATAGCATACCATCTAGGTGAGTGTCATCAAACAACCTGCACTTTGGGATCCTCCCTGGGAACTATGTAACCCCCATCCCCCCTTTATGAATAAGGATCCACCATGGTAGTTACCTATGGTCCTGGTACTCCAATAGGTCTACGTGGACTTAAATTATGTGTCTTTCATTATCTTTTGAAACCCCCCTTTCCCAAGTTTATTAAGTTAATGTTATCACTTGTTTACCAACTCACCCATAGGATCATCTAGAAACCACTTTGAGTTACAACACATATGGTGAGCCACTCACCTAGGGTACCTAGTCCCCTATCCACACACAAGCCCAAAGAAACAATAATGAACTTCAAATGGTTTAACTTGCAAGTCTAAGGAACCCTCATGTGCTCTCAATCCCTCGAGATGAGGCCTAGCCTCATTATATGTGCAAATGAACATAAAAAAAGAATGCCAAGAAGTGAAACATCATAAAAAACACATTATAACACCAACAAAGCAAGGTATGGACATACACAAGTGAGAAAAGTTATAGACCAGGCATAGGGAACAAGTTGCAGGAGTCACATGCCCAAAAACTAGCCAAATTGAACCCTTAGGACCCCCTAAAACCCCATAGGATCTTTTCCATAGTGCCATACAAAATTCCACACATGCTCGTACAACATTCAACACATGCTTGTATGGGTGGCAATCCATGCTTGTACGAGTCTCATTACATGCTTGTATGAGACTGTCTGAAAAAACATTCAGAATTTCCCAAACATGAAAGTTTAGGGTGTGGAGAGTGCCTAGGGAAGGTTCCATGAGGTATACCTGATTCAGGTACCTCAGCAACACTTTTAGAACACTTCCACAACACACCATAAAGCTTAGAACATCCACAAAATTTCAAAATTAAAAGATGGAAGTAAAAATCTGCAAGTGCCACAAAAAGGGAAACTAACTGCACTTCTTCCCTAATCCATGCTAACCTTCCCTAAACCTTCCTAAACATCCCTAAACCATAAGTAAATAGGAAAATACACCAAAATACAATACTATACACAATCATTAACTCCTAGGAAATAAATTTGACAAATTTATTTAACATAATAACATACATCACATCTTCCCAGTTGTATTATTCTTAAACAACTGAATACAATATATATTCTTCCTAAAACCATAATAATACAAAATAAATTATGAATAAATTTCACAAACACATACATTCAATACAAACATACAAGAAAGGAGGTGAATTGTCTTAGTTCCAGATCCTACTAGGAGTCTTGCGAAGAATTCCTTTCGGACCTTGTGCACACCACAACAACCTTCCAAACTTTGAGAAATGGCGGCTTCCTGGATAGACTTTCCTTTAGCAACAATCTTTCCTTCTCATTAGACAATCTCCTACACTCCCTGATAGAAATAGAATGGTGATACAAAAGAGAGAAAACCCCCAATTAACACTTCCTAAAGATTCCTAAATTTCTCCCAAACTATCTCCAATCTCTCCAAAAACCCTTCCCTGGTAATAATTTATCCCCAACTGTATGGTTGGAGGAGTTGTTTTACAGGAAGCAACTTCTCCAACTATTATAGTTGGTTGGAGATTAATTAAACATTCCACGTAACCAAACATTAAAGGTTTTTTAATTTTATTAAATTTTCCACTTGAATAAGACCATAACAAGCAAAGGAACCCAAAAGTTCTCAAATAACTCACCTAGCCCAATTGGAAACAAACTAGCCTAGCCTGTAGGAGGTCTCAGGTTCAAATCTCCTAGATAGCTAGTTTTACCAAAGGAGCTTTATTTTACTTTATTATTATTTTTATTTAATAATCTTTATTCAAACATTAAGATACCATTATACAAGCAAGTAAAAACACATAAGTAATAATATTTATATATGCATAGGTATATACGTGTGCACCCATATATACACATACATATATAACATACATCCAATAATAATAAAGATACAAAAAAAATATATTCATACAAGGGTAAATCCAACCTACATCAAAAATCATAACACTGCATAGAAATCCACAACTAGGGTAACCTCTTAAATAGGAATCTAAGTCCATGGGAATTCCTTGAGAGTAACTTGGTAAAATCCCCACACAACAATAGTTCAAGGATTTTGAAGGCATGCTTAGGCCTATGTAGCCAGGTGGATTTGATACCTGGTAACTGCATCATGCAACATCAACCACCATACATACATACATACATACATACATACATACATACATACATACATACATACATACATACATACATACATACATACATACATACATACATACATACATACATATATATATATATATATATATATATATATATATATATATATATATATATATATATATGCACAAGCAGTGGAAAACAAGGAGGGAGAGTGTGACATTGTGTGGATCTCTCATAGGAGTAACTATGAATACCTCTCCTCATCCTATACTTACATCAAAAAGTGTAATCCACAAAACATAGTGGGATTAGTAGAGTTAGATCCATCATAAACATAATAATATAAATCAAGTACGAATAGTTCATTCCTAAACATACATAATTTTATGCCAAATCATTTATTATCTCCATAATTAATTCTATTAACCAAATATATTCTCAAAATCCAAACATATAATCCAACATAATAAAGTAATAATCATGTCAATCAAAATATGAAGGTACTAGGGTGGGCATTACATCCTCTCCTCCTCAAATTAGGCTTACTCTTGGAAGCCTATAGATAAGTATGGATGTGGAGATCTGAGCCTGCTAGCATCCTACCAAGTGGCTAAGGTCTCATCATTGGGGTCCCATAGGAACCTTACCTGCTCTATGCTATGACCCCTAAGGGTCAAAGTCCATTGCTAGAGTATATGCACTCGCTCCAAAGCTAGTTGCCCGTCCTCTACCTATAAAGTGTTCCAATCTAGAACATGAGTCAAATTAGGAATATATTCTCTAAGAATGGATACATGAAACACATCATGCACACATGCGAGGCTAGGTGATAGGGAGAGTCAGTAAGCAATCAGTCCTATCCTCTCAAGGATCTCAAATGGGCCCACAAATCTAGGTGCCAACTTAGAACCTTTTCCATAACGGATAGGGCTCTTACATGGATGGACTCTCAAAAACATCTTATCTCCAACAAAACCCATTTGTCGATCCTGTGAGCATCAACATACTTCTTCTACCTATCCTAAGCTGTCAAAAGATGCTCTTTGATCCTCTGTACCTAGTACTCCATATCCTATAACATCTTAGGGCCAAGTATTACTTTGTCCTCTAAGTAGTCCCAACTCAGAGGGGTACGACAAGAGAGACCATAAAGAGCCTGAAATGGTGACATTCTAATAAAACTATGATAGCCATTATTGTATGCAAACTCCACTAGGTACAAATAATATTCCTAATTGGTCTATCTATCCATCACATAAATTCTAAACATGTCCTCAAGAACTTGATTAACTCATTCTATCTGACCATCAGTCTCTGGATGATATGCTGGACTAAAATTCAATTGAGTCCCTAAGGCATGTTGCAATGAGGTCCAAAAATTTTAAGTGAACATTGGATCTTGATTGGCCCTGGTGTCTCAATAACCCATATGATTCTAAGGAATAACCTAAGAACCTTCCTTCTAAGGCCCTTCCTGACTCAATCTCAGCCTTAACTTCTTGATACAAAGTATCTAAAGGAATTGTCTACAAAATCTGTCTTCTCAAATTGGTAGAAAGGGAGAGGATCGATAACTCATGCCTCCTTCTGCTTAAAGCCTCTCCTACCACATTCTCTTTACCTTGGATATATCTGACCTCAAATTCATATTCACAAAGGAACTCCATCCACCTACACTATCTAGCATTGAGATTTGGTTGTGTAAATATGTATTGAAGGCTTCAATGATCAGTGTGTAATTCAAACTGATGCCCCAATAAAAAGTGTCTCCAACAATTCAAGGCATGAACTATAGCTTCTAACTCCAAGTCATGTGTAGGGTAGTTCATCTCATGGTCCTTAAGCTTTCTAGACTCATAAGAAATAACTCTACCTTCTTGCATTAACACTACCCCTATGCCTTTTTGGGAGGCATCAGTACAAACTATAAAATTTCCAGTGGGGTCAGGTACCACCAAATCAGGGCACTGGTCAGTTTTTCCTTAAGGATCTAAAAATCTTCTGAACATTTCTCAATACAAATGAACTTCTTCCCTTTCCTTTGCAAGGAAGTGATGGGATGAGCTAACCTGGAGAATCCTTGGACTAAGCATCTATAGTATCCAACTAAACCCATGAAACTATGAACTTCTAAGATGTTGGTGGGTGTTGGCCATTCTACTATAGCTTATATCTTTCCGGGATCTATTGGAAATTTAGTTAGGAAAAGTGATATTGAGAGGGGAGGTGAATTAGATATCACTTATTAATCCATTTTTCATTAACTGAAAACTTTTCATAGCATCAACCAAAATTTATTAATGTAGTGTAACTAAAATATTAAACATCATTCAACTAAGTACTCATAACATAGTAATTTTTGTTATACTCAGAAACCCTTGAAAGGTAAAACTGGGGTGGGGATAACACCCACAAATCTTCACTATTGTAGTATAAAGTTTTCCTATTAGGGCTACAAATTTGATCACAAAATATGACCTACCCTATGAGGGGTCTACCCTGTTAAGAGCTATAAGACTTATTCAATCTACCTTTCTAAAGGATTTAAAACTTACAACTAAGTAAGCACTCAGTTAAGAGATTACAAAAGGTCTGTGAAAACCACTCTATTAAGATATTTACCTTGATACACTTGTTAGAATGTCTTAGTACCTAATCCTTCAATTTGCATTGTATGTTGATTACAAATCTTCTCTTTGTTCTGTCCTTCATTGTAATATCATGTTTCACTCAGTCACTTAACTCTATCAGAATGCTTTACTAATCTGACTGTATTCTCTGTTCATTCCTTTCATTCCCTTCGCATCCTCTTACACACATATTAGTCTTTAGATCTTTTCCTTATATAGACAATTAAACTTTCTCAAGATCTAAGATCTACGACCCAGATTTACTCTTTTTTCCACTTAAACTTTACTAATTTGGATTGGCTCCAAGTGTTGCATTGGGATCAATGATTGTAAAATAGGAGCACAATCACCTCTGTGATTTCCTCAACAAACAAAATAGAAAACATGGATGTTGGCCAAAACATTTTACCTCGATGATTGTGCCATAACAAACTCATATGTTGATTCTGGCTAACTTAGCAATTGATGTCTCTAGTAATCAACATTCACTATACTTGGTGTTCGCTACTCAGCTAATACAAACATACATGTTGACCATTGATTTAGTCTGTAGTGACTACTACTCGGTAAATATACATTACATGACTTGGTCGTAGTGATAACTGAACAACATTGCCTAGATAATGACTAAGTGTAAGACACTAATATTCAACAAAACTATAGAGATATACAATCTCCCCCTTTGACATTAGTGGAAAAACCACTTTGTCATGACATTACAATTATATTTACAAAAGTGCATAGTATTAGCAGAACACTCCCCCTAAGATATATACATATAAAAAATTTATGTTATCTTCTTTTGTGCCTGGATATGTCATTTCTTTTCCCCCTTACTTTTGGCACTCTTGATTTCTTCGGGAGTAGGAATCATGAAATATTTCTCCAGAAATGGTTTATGAAGCATCATAACCATATGTAATGCATATTCCCATCCTTCTGTCACAACTTTCAGAAGCTTTGATTACACTTCTAGCTCGGCAGCTAGATTGACTAGTCCATCGGCTGTAGAAAGATCAAGATCTTTCTATGTTAAGACCTCAGCCTTTTCTATCTCCCTTTGAATGGCATCTAGATGAGGTGTCAATATTGTTTTCATGGAGAGTAGACAAGTCTATATCTTACCATCATTAGCCATCAACTTGGCTATCCTTCCTTGAGTGTGTAGAAGCTTGGCATAATGCTTTGAACTAGAACTTGCATCCAAGCTTAAGGATTGACTAGTAGACTTGAGTTCTTGTTGTATTTGTCTACCAACCTTGATTATCCTTCATGAATTCTTCTACATTGCATAGTTAGGTAAACAAAGATTGTGCATTCACTACTTCTTCTTCTGAATCAATTATTGGAGTAGAAAGTTCTACCTATTTTATTGCAATATCAGCAGATACCTTGTTCAACATCTTTGTTTCAAACTTCCATCTGACCACAGCAACAACTTATCACTTGCGCCACTATCTTCATTAGTCACTTTCCTAACTATATGAACAAGTTGTTCTAGTATAGGATAAGAATTATTTACATCAGACATTTCAAAAGCATCAATAAATATTTCTTTTATCTCATGCAAAACTTGGTTTTGCTGGTGTTCTCTTCTTAATTATTCTTGCCTTCTTTTCCTTTTCAGTAAGTCTTGCAAAATTCTCATCTGCTCATAAGACAAGTTATTAGAATCCCATTTTGGAATTATAATAACCTCGTCAATTGTTACCAGGTGAAGAAAATTTCACCTTATTTTTCATTTCTTTCTTCTTTGGTGTAATCTCACTCGGCATCTGTACAAGAGCTTGTATTGGATCTTGTTCCTTAGGCACTTGAATATCAGTAGCTTTGTCTTTCTCTTCTTTTCCCTTATCCTCCACATGAGGACTAACATTTACTAATGCAGACTGCTCTCCTTTTTCTTTATGTGACTCCTCAGTAGATGTAGACTGATGTGTAGTTGCTGACGGATCCTGCTCCTCGGTAGTTCTTGTACCGGCTAACATGTCAACTGTAACAACTTCAGATTTGGTAGGGGTTGTGTCAACAGTTGTTGTATCATCAATTTTTGAATAGTCTATTACTTGTAAAAGCATAGTATTACTACTTGGAAAAGATTTATCTTTTGCTTCCTTAGCTTTTATGTCTGCCTCAGTCAATACCTGATTCCTCACATAAGTATCTTTTGTAATGTCAACAATACTTACTCCAGATAATTTCTGACATTCCTCTTCCTTGGGAGCTTCTTTCTCCTGAATAGGTGCCTTAGTTGCAACTTTTTCATTGTCTAGCTCAGCACCCTTAAATGTGCTAGCATCTTATTGTGCATCCTTGCCAATTAGCAAACCAAAAATTATTTTCCAAGTCTTTAGACTTTCTTGTACAACATCCTCAACCTTGTGTTGAAGGATAGAATAAGCTCTAAGTTTGGCAATGAATTTGTTCCTATATTGTTCCACAACTTCTTGAATTTTGGCACAGGGAAGGTCTAGTGTAACTTGTGCTAGTGTGCTCTCTCTTATCTGATTCTCTATTATAAGAGCATACTCCCATTTCTGTGCAACTCTATTGCTTAACTCTTTAGGGACTAGTTTCCCCAATTGTATAGGTAACATCTTGAAAGTGCAAAGCATTTCAAGAATAGCATATTCTACTTTTTCTTTATCTCCTATAGTCATGCTTTCAAATCTCAATTGCTTCAAACCTTCAAGTCCAACTGAGTTCTTGATAGTGTGGCATATTTCATCCACATTTGGTGTTATACTCTAGAAGGCATCCTTCTTCTTTACCTCTTCATCTCTTTCTGTCTCCTCCTCATCATCTTTCTCTAAAATAAGTTTCCTTTTAAGCCTTCTATTTGCCTAACTCGGCACTGCCTCAGGCTGAATTTATTTTCTTTTCCCTGATACAGGGGTTTTCTTTTGTGTCTTGGTAGTTAAAGAGACTGCCCTTGTTCTCAGCCTAAGCACAAGTGACAATGTAGCTTTAGGTTTATGTATCTTTTTAGGTATGGGCTCAGAAAGTACTACCTTCTTTCCTTTCTTCTTTTCTAATTCTACCTCCTCTTCTTCCTCACTCTCACTGGGATCACTAGCTTCATCTTCTTCTAGTCCTTGTGTTAACTCAAGAGGTGCATTTTCCTCTGCTTCTCCCATCAATTTTTATAGATTCTTCACAATTTTCTTCCTTTTCCTCTCTACAGTTGCAGCCTTCAATCCCAGAATTATTTTGGATTTGGCCTCTACATATGTTCCAAAATAAGAAGCATTTTTATCAATTTCTTCAGCTAACAGGGTTTTTATAGTAGCTATGGTATCATTTATGTTTACCTCATAAGGTAATGACATCAGCCATGAAACCCTCAGTAAAACTGCTTGTGCATAAGTGAAATTTGTGTCAACTAGGAAACATATATCCTGGCTATACTTCTTAACTAAAGACACATGAATCCTACTTCTCTTCCTCATTTTATTTTTGAACTCAATAAAATAATTCTCCATTACACCCTCAAAACTTCCTCCTATCTGACTTATAAACTCATTGATTTTGACTGTAATTGGTTTCTTCTTATCCCAAACAAATCCTCCAATAGTAGGAAAACATTTATAAATATAAAATAATATACAGATGAGTAAGGAACCAAACTTACACATGAAATTCTTTGCCTTCCAGACTGAAGTTAGGTTCTCGGCAAGTTGAGTCAGCTGGAGCTCGGCGAGATCATAAGTGTGACCCTTGATAATTTTCCACGCCTGGTCCACTGCCATACATGGGACGTTTTCCAACCAACTACATTGGTAGAATTTGTGTGCAATAACCCTCACTACAAAGTCAATTTTTGGATCGATGATTGTGGAAATTTTCATTCCGCGCTTGTTCCAAACTGCCCGTGTTTTTGCCTAGATTTCCTCTTTGCTCAAACATTTCATCATTCTTTTACCTGAAATTGTAGGGTATCTAGTTATCTAGTGAATCATTTCCTTTGTTATCTTAACTTGGCCATCTTCCAGCCACAATTGCATGTTGTACACTCGACTTAATAAAATTTTAATCCACTCCACTTTGAAATTCTACAGAAAATATAGGGCATGAACTAACCCTTTCTTGACAATTGTTTTGTGTTCTAGCTTCAACACTCCATTGTCACACAATTTGTCATATGCCTCCCTGATCTCGTAATCTCCAATTTCTCTAATTTTACAAATATAGCATGACCTAATATCATTCATTACCAACACATTTTCCAGAATCGAAGACAGAGTGCTGATAAGATCTCCCTTAATCATGCTCTCTGGAATTGCCTAAAATTTTTGCAACTTACACACTTCGTTTCTCACTAATTGAGCATTGAAAACCTCCATCCCTTTTTTCTTCATTACAGCAGATGAAGATGATTCCATTGAATTAATCTTAAAAATTATCGAAAAGATTTTTCTTGATAGGGTACCTTTTGTGTAAGTGTTATGCAGATGATTTGCTGATAACACGCTGAAAAGATTTGAAGTCGCCTTTAAATAAACTGGTTACTCACTCTTAGAATCAATCAAAGAAATTTCAATTTGCTGGTGAAATGAAATGAATTGTAACATCCCTCTTTATAGACTTCAAACGGTCGAATTAGGGCTTCATAAATGTTTTGTACATGTTCTAGGTGGAATACATCTTTCTCGACATTCTTATGTTAAGCTCGGTTAACACAAGCTCAGTCAATACAACCATTCAGATACAACTTGGTGTACATCACATCTCAGCTACCACAGGTGCTCGGCATAAACTGATAACTTGGTTAAAATACTAATGCTTGGCATCAAAAATGAATTTCTCTACTTTATTTACGTATGTCCTAATGCATCTTTATCTATGCAAATATAGACTTTTGCTCAACTTATGTTAGGAACTGATGTAAGATAAGACATTGTAAGACTCAGCTCCAAACATACCTTCTTTTCTTAGTTCAAAGAAGTGTGATAACCCGATCCATCGGATTGGGTGACCTTAGATGTACTAACTTCACTTGTTCTTTCTTCTTCTTTCTTCTTCCATGTTTTATTCATATGATTTCTCAATTGCTCACCGATATATTCATTCTTGCTTTGAGCATTGCTCAATATGGGCGATCTACAATCTCTCTTTAGATGACCTATCTCATAACATTTAAAGCACATCATACTTCCATTCATCCAACTTTTAGATTTACCTCTGAAATGAGTCTTCAAACAATTTACTCCAATGTGTCCATATTTTTCACAGTAATGACAACTATACCAAGTGTTATAATCCCAATTGTATGAGTTACTCTTCACTAGTGACTTAGTCTATTCATTTGATGACCATTTCAGTTTAGATCTACATTCAAATGCTCTATGTCCATACTTCTGATAATTAAAGAAATGTCCTTGAAATTTCGGTCAGACAAGTGGACTGCTGACTTAGACCTCCATTCTTGTGCCTGATGTCCAAGTTTCTTACAGTTTTAAAATAATTTCCATTAAACTTAGGTTTAGGATCAAACTTACCATGTTTTCTCTTGCAGATGTTAGTTGTATGTCCCGGCTTTCCACAATGATGGCATGTGGTCTTGTTGTTCTTCTGCTTGCCACTCTTTGATGATTCTCCTTCTTCAGTAGATGAAGAGTGCTCATTTAGTTCAAGTCCGGATTTATCACCAAATCTTCTAGGTGACATTAATATCTCTTCAAAGTATTTTGTAGCTTCATTTGGTTTGTTCATCCTTTCATTAATTTCCTTTTTAGATCTCAGTTCATTCCTTAGTTGATCATTTTCAGATCTCAGATTTTTTATTTCCATATCTTTCCTACCCAATTCTTGATTAACCAACTATAGTTGATTTACCATATCTAGTTGATTATTAGTCAACCTTTGTATGTCACTTGTCCTTTCATCAAGTCTCATTGATATTTGTCTTTTGTCTTCTTTAGTCATTGCCTTGTCTTCTTCAGCTTTCTTTTTCTATTCAACTACTTCACAGAGTCTGACAGATTGGATTTCTTGTTCTCTCTTTAGATTTTTGATGTCATCACTTAGTATGCTATTTTTCTCCAGTAGTTCTTTATGGCTTTGTCACTTTCTGTAGAGTTCCTATTATCAAATAGTCTAGTAGTATCTTCTTCTTGATATGATGATTCATTTTTTGAATAGCAATCTCTCTTCTCTTACTTAAGGATTGCTTCAGTTCTCCTCTGGTTGCTTCAAGTTGTTGTAATGCCAGCCAAACATCAATCTTCTGATTCTTTGTAACTTTTTCCAGCTTGTAAGCTTCCATCTCAAGATCTTTTTCTTCAAGTGGTTAGACTTTCTATGAGAAACCTTGATGCTCTTATACCAATTGTTGGAAATTTAGTTGGTAAAAGTGATACTGAGAGGGGCAGGGGGTGAATCAGATATCACCTATTAATCCATTTTTCATTAACTAAAAACTTTGCATATCATCAACAAAACTTCATTAATGTAGTGTAACTAAAACATTAAACATCATTCAAGTAAGTACTCATAACACAATAATTTTGGTTACTCAGAAACCCTTGGAAGGTAAAATTGGGGTGGGGACAACACCCACAAATATTCACTACTATAGTATAAAGTTTGCCTGTTAGGGCTACAAATTTGATCACAAAATATGTTCTACCCTATGAGGGGTCTGCCCTATTAAGAGCTATAAGACTTATTCAGTCTACCTTTCTAAAGGATTTAAAACTTACAACTAAGTAAGCACTCAATTAAGAGATTACAAAAGATATGTGAAAACTACTCTATTAAGAGATTTACCTTGATACACTTGTTATAATGTCTCAGTACCTGATCCTTTGCTTTGAACTGTATGCTGATTAAAAATATTCTCTTTCCAATATAGATTTGATCTCATCTATCAAGTTTATCTTTGTTCTATCCTTCACTGCAATATCTTGTTTCACTCGGTCACTTAACTCTATCATAATTCTTTACTAATTTGACTGTATTCTCTTCTCATTCCTTTCATTCCCTTCACATCCTCTTACACACATATTAGGGTTTAGATCTTTTCCTTATATAGACAATTACACTTTCTCAAGATCTAAGATCTACGACCTAGATTTACTTTTTTTGCCACTTAAACTTTACTAATTTTGATTGGCTCCAAGTGTTGTATTCGAATCAATGATTGTAAAATAAGAGCACAATCACCTCTGTGATTTCCTCAACAAAAAAAATACAAATAATGAAAGTCGGTCAAAAATTTTTACCTCGATGATTGTGCCATAACAAACTCATATGTTGATTCTGGCTAACTCGACAATTGATGTTTTTGGTACTCAACATTCACTATACTCGATGTTCACTGATATCTTTGTCCCTCAATATATACTTCTTTACATAGCTCAGCAAAAAATAACTCGGCTAATACAAACATACATAGTGACCATTGATTTACTCGGTAGTGACTACTACTTGGTAAATATACATTACATGACTCGGTCTATACATGATGACTCGGTCGCAGTAATAACTGACCAACATTGCCTAGATAATGACTAAGTGTAAGACACTAATAGTCAACAAAACTATAGAGATCTACAGGATCAACTACTATACCTTCTCCTAAGATAACATGACCAAGATACTTAGCTTCTTTTTGGAAGAATTCACACTTCTCCAAGTTGGAAAACAATTGATTTTTACGAAGGCATTACAAAAGTTTTTGAAGGTGTTTCTCATGCTCTTCCACTGATTTAGAGTACACCAAAATGTCATCCAAAAATATTATGAAAAATTTATCCATGAAAGTCCTAAATACCCCATTCATGAGACTCATGAACACTGAAGGTGCATTTGTGAGACTGAAAGGTACTATGGTAAATTCATAATGCCCATACCGAGTACAAAAAAATGTACTATGAATGTTGGCTTTGTAAATCCTTAACTAATGATAGCCTGACTTCAGATCAATTTTGGAAAATACATTGTTTCCTTTCATTTGATTAAACAGATCATCAATTCTCAACAAAGGGTACTGATTCTTAATGGTTACTTTGTTGAGCTAACGATAGTCAATGCATAACCTAAGTGAGTCATCCTTCTTCTTTACAAAGATAACTGGAGCTCCCCAAGGTGACACATTTGGTCTTATGAAGCCTTTTTCCAAGATTTCTTCTAGTTTCAATTTTAACTCACTTAACTCTTGAGTGGTCATACGATAAGGAGCTTTAGAGATGGGTTTAGCACCTAGAACCAACTCTATGTGGAAATCAATCTCTCTTTTAGGAGGCATTCCAAGTATCTCAGTTAGAGAGACATTGACAAATTATTCAAGTAAAGGGTGCTCAAGTGTTATTTCTCTATCCAACTCTATGTGGAAATCAATGTCTCTTTTAGGAGGCATTCCAAGTATCTTAGTTGGATAGACATCGGAAAATTATTGAAGTAAAGGGTGCTCAAGTGTTATTTCTCTATCTTCCTTATCCCCCAAGTCATTAATTGAGACTGCAAGAAGTTGGCATCCCTTTCTCATGCATTTCTTAAGTTGCATTACTGATATCATCTGAAGTGATATAGGTCCTTGGATTCCCACAATAGTGTTGGGTTTCCCCAAATCATCTATGCAATGAATGAGTTTCTTTTTGCAATCTATCCTAGCTTCATTAGCTTCTAGGTAGTTCATTCCTAGGAAAACTCCATACGATCCAAGAGGAATTACTTGAAGATCAAAATTGGTAGAAAAGGGTCCTAATCCCAATTTTCAATTTTGAACACACAAGCCTATGGTCATTTTAGCCCCAAAGGCTAGTTGTACCTGCCACTTAACTCCCTTCCCTACTATTGCTAGCCCACACTTTTCTATTAAAGAAGGAGATATGAAGGAGTTGGTTGCTCCTAAATCAAAGAGGATAGAAATAGGTTTGTAACCCTTTAATGAACCTTAAGTCTCTATAACTATTTTCTAGTGATCAACTTGTCTATGCTCTACTGTAGAAAACACCCTATGAGATCGACCAACATCTCCCACAGTTGGTTCTAAAGCTGCCTAATTCTGATTGGTGAAGTTAGTGCGCTAAGGAAAATGAACTGTGATGTGTTCTTGTTGTCCAAAAGAGTAACACCCAATATTTCTTCCAAAGTTCTTTTCAAGAGGTGCACTAGATTGCTGATAACCCCCTTTATTGTAATTTTGAGAATTTAGGGATGGTTGAGGGGGAACCCTTTGTTGAGTCTAATTATTGCTACAGTTCTGTGATTGTTGAAACTTTCCATTGCCTTGGTTATTATTCTGAAAGCCTTGTGCACACCACAAAAACCTTCCAAGCTTTGAGAAATGGTGGCTTCCTGGATAGACCTTCCTTCAACACCAATCTTTCCTCCTCCTCAGACAATCTCCTACGTGCCCTCACAAAACCAGAATGGTGATAAAAAATGCAGAAAACCCCCAATTAACACTTATAGAAGATTCCTAAATTTCTCCCAAACTATCTCCAATCTCTCCAAAAACCCTCCCCTAGTAATAATTTATCCCCAACTATATGGTTGGGAGTTTTTTTATGGGGAACAACTTCTTTAGCTACTATAGTTGGTTGGAGATTAATTAAACACTCTCCATAACCAAACATGAAAGATTTTATTATTTTATTAAATTTTCCACCTAAATAAGACCATAACAAGCAAAGGAGCACAAAATCTCTCAAATAACTCACCTTGCCCAATTGGAAACAAACTAGCCTAACCTCTAGGAGGTATCGAGTTCAAATCTCCTAGATAGCTAATTTTACCAAAGGAGCTTTATTTTACTTTATTATTATTTTTATTTAATAATCTTTATTTAAACATTAAGATACCATTATACAAGCAAGTAAAAATACATAAGTAATAATATTTATATATACATAGGCATATACGTGTGTACCCATATATACACATACATATATAACATACATCCAATAATAATAAAGATACAAAATAGATATATTCATACAAGGGTAAATCCAACCTCCAACAAAAATCACAACACTGCACACAAATCCCCAACTAGGGTAACCTCCTAAACAAGAATCTAAGTCCATGAGAATTCCTTGAGAGTAACTTGGTAAAATCCCCACACAACAATAGTTCGAGGATTTTGAAGGCACACTTAGACTTGTGTAGCCAGGTAGAGTCAATGCCTAGTACCTACATCCTGCAACACCAACCAACATATATATATATATATATATATATATATATATATATATATATATATATATATATATATATATATATATATATATATATATATATACACATATATATATATATATACATATATACACACACACACACACACACATATATATATACACACACACACACACACACATATACATACATACATACATACATACATACATACATACATACATACATACATATATATATATATATATATATATATATATATATATATATATATATATATATATATATATATATATATATATATATATATATATATATGCACAAACAGTGGAAAACAAGGAGGGAGAGTGCGACATCATGTGGATCTCCCATAGGAGTAACTACAATAGCCTCTCCTCATCATTTGCTTACATCAAACAGTGTAATCAACAAAGCATAGTGGGATTAGTAGGGTTAGATCCATCATAAACATCATAATAATATAAATTAAGTACGAATAGTTCATTCCTAAACATACATCATTTTATGCCAAAACATTTATTATATCCATAATTAATTCTATTAACCAAATATATGCTCAAAATGTCCCATCATGAAATCCAACCATATAATCCAACGTAATACAGTAATAATCATGTTAGTCAAAATATGAAGGTACGAGGGTGGGAGTTACAACTTAGAGTTTTTTAAAACTTTAACAAAGACATGAACTTTATAAACCCATAAGGGTAAAATAATACAAACCCTCATAATATTAGAAGAAGAAAAGCAATATAGTTAATCTTGGCTTTAGACAAGAGATGATAAATATTGACATAATAGTTTTTGACAAACTAACCACAGATTAGTTGAGAATCCAAGACCTCAAAATAATGAACTTTTATCATAGATAAGAAAATTAGAAAGACAAAATGAAAACACAATAATGCAAGAGTCCTTAAAAGGTTTAGTAAAAAATAGAGAAGGATTAATCTTTAACACACAAGAAGAACTCTAGCTTTTGAAATGACATGAAATGAGAAAACTCAGAAAGAAGACACCTGTTACAAAAGATATTGAAACTCAATTCTCCAAATCCCACATGATTTACATGCATATCTCCTTCACAACCTTTCATAGTTCTTCTCTCAACACCAACCAATAAATTGTCAAGAATGTCCCATATTTTTGTTTCCTTCAAAAAACTTCCTTCAACCTATCATGATGATTCAAATATATACCCTAGCTATAGTTGTTCCATAGCTATTCAAACTTTGAATTTTACAAAGTGATAATAGAAAAATATTTTTACAACTTACATGTTGATAACATTAAGTTACAATGAGCATGAGCTCATAACATAGCGGTTGCTACGAGCCCTTGTAATAGGGAGGTGCATATTTTGAATCCCCAGAAGGACACGATGATGTATGTTGGGCACAAGAGTCGGAAAGAATCGTTGTTCAACATAAGTATATGATTTGAATGAGATGGGAGTCAGAATGAATCGTCTTCCAACACAATTGTTCATGGGGAAGGAGGTGATTGTTGTTCCAGCTATTTGATCCTCACTTGGGCTTGGAGTGCTCGCGGTCCCTATGCCAGTCCCGCGATTGGTGTGTGTTCTTGTGCCCCTCGGGCTCGGTGTCCTAGTTGGGCTTTCATGCTCGCGGGTTTCAACTAGTGGAGTTAATTGGGGATGAGGCCCCCAGATTTGTGGCCTCACTGGTTCATAGCTCCAATCAAAAGCGATGTTATATATTAAAAAAACATTAAGTTACAATGTACATGTTGATACTAATGACAAGTCTTTTCATGCCTTGAATTACATTAATGCTCTCATCAAAGAATCCAATGTCACAACCTTAGCACTACTTGGTACTAAGTGTTTTGTTATACATAATTTTTAACATTAGGTTCATAATCACCTAAGTAGGTCTAACCAAAAGGCCTACCTAAAATAATGAGTGTATATTGGCAACAAGTCACCCAAAGTGACTAATACATATTTGAATTTTCAATTCAACTTGTGCAAACTTTAATTGCAACTTCAAGAGCATATTTGTGAACCTTATATAGATCACATTTAGTAATTCATAATTTGACTATCAACTTATCATATACCAAATCTGTTTTTGATTCAAACTATTTTATTCATGTCTCAGAATTGAATGTACCAAATGTATAAAAAAATGTATCAAGAGGGTGGCTGAAAGAAGTTGGGTGCCAATTTTTTGCAAAAAGTGGAAGTGTTTTTCCTATTTTTCAAAATTTATCTGAATTGATCTCAAAATTTGAGGCACTTAGAGATTGAATCTCGGAAAAATTCACGAATAGAAATTGTAGTACTTTGAGTCTACTTTTCAAATATATAATTTATTTTAATACCCACATGGTATAAATTATATTTTGATAGGCATATTTGAAAACCACTTTTTCAAAATGCCTATTTCAGGACCATACCACATCCGTGTACGGCCACCATATTTTGACACAAATAAATGAATTTTTTTAAATCCTTTTTAGGGAAGATACATAAGACATAGAATATTGATGAGAATATTTTTTCTTATTTTTTTGTTTTGTAAATTATTTTTTATTAATTTTTAATTAACAATAAAGCTTATTTTTCAAACCTCTCGTGTACGGCCACCATAATTTAATATAATTTTTCTTTTTTTCAAAAAATATTTTTTTTAAATTCAAAATAATTGAATCTAGATTGATGACATATAATTTATTTTTAAAAATACTTAAAAATTAAAAAGTTATTAAAGTTTTAGTGAGTCTCACTATTTTACGTTTATGTACCACTATCAACTAATAAATAATGTAAAAATAGTAAAAATAACCATATTATTATGATATTTCTATTTTTAGAATCGTGATAGTGAGATATTTAATGGGTTTTTGTTTTGTCAAAAAAATCGATCCAGAAGGGCTTCAAAAAATTACGGTAAGCCTTAAAAATTTTATTCCAATGTCTTAGCGAAAATTTTGGAGGCTAAGGCATAGGCTTGGTCTCACCAAACCTATCCCAAACCAAAAACTGAGGCAGAGTGAAAACTCCCGCGTGCATATTTTAAGAAACGGGCACCCGTTACTTAAATTCAAAAAACGGGCACCCGTTTCATAAATTTCAAAATGTGTTTAAAAAAATATTTTAAATGAAAAAAAATTTTAAATTTTTTTTAGAAACGGGTACCCATTTTTCAAAAAATGGGTGCCCGTTTCTGGAAAACGGGTACCCATTTTTCAAATTTCGGATCGGATGTCCAAGCCTAAAACGGGCACCCGTTTTTAAAAAATGGGTGCCCGTTTCAAGCGGCACAAATTTTCAAGCCGCGGACTTCCGCTGAATTGGCACCCAACTTTTTGCTTCTACCCAAGAGCTAAGACATGTATCATGTAATCCAAGGGAACTGATCATTATATCATGTAATCCAATTGAAATAATATTATGTAATCCAAGTGAAATGACCATTGCTACTGAGGTGATCAAACTCAAACCAAATGTCATCAAATGCCACTGAGATGATCAAACCAACTTCCATATATGAGCCCACCTAATAAGTTAGTATTTGGGAATCAAGGAAAACATAAGGAGAGGAATATCAAACCCCCCCTTTCTACTTAGTATCAAAACACTATCATATACCCTTATTTTCATCAAGGACAAAGGAGATAGGAGGAAAATGATATGCATATGCTCAAAAAGAGAAAACTAAAACAATATACCTTGATACAAATGTCTAGAAACTAGTGAGTGATCATCAAGTGAATGAAAATCATCTATAACTTTATCATACAAAATACAGTCAAAATAGTAATTTTTTTATAGCAATAGAATGAATTGAAAATAATAAAGAGATGTCCTATTTGATCAACCATATATGTACCTTATATTTCTAATGTCGTATGAACCAAATGATTTGAATAAAAAAATCCAAGAGAATCAATACCATCATATATACATCATCATCTGTATGCTAGTACAAATTGATCAAAAAATACAATATCAGTCAACTATCTCAAGAGAATCTATCAAAACAATTGAATAAAAGAAAAAGAATTAAATCACAAAAACTTGATCAAATTACCACTGAAGAAGTATCAAAAACAAAGAGTTGGTAAGACTATAGAGATAAATATAGGGTTCATGGATGTATAAAATACATCAGTACATGATAAAAATATCTTAAATATTCTCAAAAAATTTTGGAGGGGTTTCAATAATTATGAAAAAGCTCTGACCCTCACTACAATTCTTATAGAGATATTGTACAAAAGTGAGATGAAAGACTCCCATTCTTTCTCTAAAAGCTTCAAATATGGCTTTTTTTTTTCTATTAAGATAGTATATAAAATTAAATACATCAAAATATATATTCAGAATATAGCTTCAAAAAAACACCAGTAGACTATAATAAGAAATGATCTATTCTTATCATACCCATGGTCCTATACCCCAGATAACCCATAATATTTACAATTACATACAATGTTGTGTTAAGTGTAATTAGCATAATTAATAAAAAGGATGAAATGGTAAAATAAACTTTTTATAGTATTCATCATCTCTCCCAAGCTCTAATTATATTGTTTCTGCACTTAGCCTTCTCCCACCCAGAAGTGTCAATAGGAGGTTCCATAGCTAGAACATTGGTTGCATCTTCCCACCTGGAATCACTTGTCCTTCTATTTTCTCTAATCACTGCATTTTCTTTTTCAATATCAATACCTTTGTCTCTGGTGAATTGTTTAAGAGCATCAAGTTCCTTCTAGTTTATCATCTCACTATATATAAAAGTAGTGAGATGACATGATACCGTCCTTATATATGATCATGGCCCCTTCTTGGATCAATATCATAAACCCATCCTTTCCGATCTCCAACACTATCAAGACCCAAGACACGATAATAAAATGTGTGAGTTTAAACTTAAACCTAGTAAGGTCTCTCATTTTTCTTTGAAAAAGTTCTTCATTCCTCTGCTTCCAAAGATACCACAAAACTTCAGTAGAAAGTACATACCAAAAAATATTAAGCTTGGTATCAAAGGACTCAACAGATCCAACAAGAATCTCACACCAAGACAGACCAGGCCTACCTTTCCATAACAGAGGAGATCCCAAAAACATAGAGCACAGACATTTGGAAAACTTACAATCAAATAATAGATGTTCAATAGTTCCAACACAACCATAAATAGCACAATTAATAGGATCAACTCCAAAAGATGACATGAAAGTCCCAATAGAAAGATTTTTAAGAAATAACAGCCAATGAAAACAAGACTTTTTGGGTTCAAGTGTAGAATGAAAAAATAAATCAAATTAAAAGTGTCATCTAGGGTCTAACCAGTTAAGATTACAACTTTGATTTATGCTTCTAATAATAACATCATCCTTTTTTAGCATATTATAAATATTTTTAGTGTTTATGTCAAAAAGTAGAGAACCATCGACCCATTTCACCTGTGTTAAAAAAGTGTCACCATTAAGATTCTTCCCTGGAAAAAAATTATCAGTAGCTTTAGTGATCAAAGAGTAAATATTTTTCTGTGAGGAGGGAATGCATAACTTTTTTCTAATCTCCTCCCAAGATCCTAAACTATTGTCAACCAATATATCCATAATTAGATAAATTCCTTTAACATTCAAAGCCTTAGTTGAGAAACATTGAGTAAGGGACAAAGGTTTATTATTAAGGTGACTCCACACCAAATAGATCTATCCAAAACAAAGCATGTAGGAGGATCGCTAATGACATACCTGGAGAAAAGTAACTTCATCACCTAAGACCATGCCTTCCATAAAGATTTGAAAATATTAGAGCCAAAGACTTTCAATTTAAAATCCCAAAAAATGATATCATAAAATGGGACATTCTTTCATTGTTTTCCATTTCTAATGATTGATCTATGGATATTATTCCTAACTATAACTTTCCATTGTTCGTTTCCTTTTATTGCTTTAAAAATCCACTTGGAAGCAAGAGCCATCCCATGCACACTTAAATCTCTAAGGCCTAAACCACCCATATTCCTTGGCCTACAATACCAGTCCAAAACTGATACAATGCCTCCTTTTGTTACTCAAACCATTAGACCACAAGATATCCCTCAGAATACTTTACAACTTATTAGTTTGATAGCTTGCAAAAATCCAAGAATAAAAGTAGTATATTTCATGGGATGCTAGGAATTTTTGAGTTACCTGTACTCTTCCTACTAAAGATAATATATGTGTTTTCCACTTAATGTGATTCTTTTTAATCTTAGTAGAAGGCTTGATTGCAAATAGAATTCAAAGATACCTATTAATGGTATTAGGACCCATAACCAACTCCTAGGAGAGATCCACTACAAATGCTCCTCATTCCAACCTAAAATAGTGGATTTATGTGGTGCAACTTTTGCACTTGAGGCTAAGGAAAAGAACTGTAATATATTCAAAATATTATCAAAGTTACCCTCAAATAACTCCATAAATAGTGCAATATCATCAAAAATTTGAGAATTGATCAACTCATCTTCATTAGGAAGGGTGATAAGTCGACTTGTGGTTGGAAATATTAAATATAAGTAGGATAGTAGTTCTTGTGTAAATTTGATAATTTTTACATTTTTATTATGCAAAAGTTATTTGACAACATTGTGTAAACTTGACAGTTTTTACATTTTTGTATTCATTGTCACCTAAAAACCCAACCATGAATACAATCAACCTAAATGTTTATAAAAGACCTTAGATGAAAGAAATCACACAAAACCACAATTCCAACTTTGGACACTTTGGACCTAATAGACCTAGGGTGCTCTTGCACCATACTCCCAAGCAAGAAAAAAACTCAAGCTCCAGTCGAGTTCAAACTTGCAACTATATATCTTGTTGAATAATATCATTCCCTAACATCCATGTAGTATCCTCTACTGGAAATAGGTCTTCTTTCTTGTCCTTTTGATCTCTTTTGTGTCACTTATAGCCTTCAATTCCATATATGTTCTTGGTAGGAGATATCTGGCCAATTCCTCATATGGGAATACATTTGAACCTACATTATCACTGCATCAACACCTCATTCATCCTTGTAATGAACTTTCTTCATCTTCACACCAAGTTTGTGGTCGGATTCCTCAATGTTCCCTTGTATGTTATCCTTGACCTTTTCACTGGTTCTTATCATCTCGTCCATCTATTGTTGTACCTCTTTAGGTTTTACTTGATCAGACATTACCAACCTTTTGCATGAAAGTAATTTAATCTCCAATGTCTACCTTTGAAGGAAAAGAGTGGACAACCTCTTCCACCATCATATCCATATAATCCTTACGCAAATCATGGATCCTAGACATACAATCATCCCTTATTTATGTTTACATAGCATTTATAGGTTTTGAAATAGTTGCAAGGTCCATTTCGTCCTCTTCTCTTGTCTTTATGAACTCCTTACCCACGACCATCACATTAAATCCCACTATTTGACTTATTTCTTCCTCTTTTAATGGGTTCAAGGTATAGGAGAACTCACCCTTCTCTATCTCATAAGTATTCCTCCTTCCATCATAATTGGCATATCTATCAAATTTCTATGGTCTACCCAAGATTAGATGAAAAACATCCATGTGAATGATATCACATAGAACTTTGTCCTTATATCCCCCTATATTTAAATCTACACAACTTTGATCATTAACCAAAACATGTTGACCCTTATCTAACTAAGAGACTTTGTAAAGACTAGTATGTGATATTCTTTTCAATTTTAACTTCTCTACCATTTCTAGAGAAACCATATTATCAATACTACCTGAATGAACAATAGTTTTACAACATTTACCTTGTGACTTACATGAAGTCCTAAAGAGTGCTTTTATTTGTGGGGGTTCCCTTTCCATGGGAACTTTGATCAAGGTTCTCCTCACCATGAGAGACTCACCAACTTCTAGATTTTCATTATGTGATGGAGAATTTACACTTTCACTGTCCTCTCATTGTGCAAACTAATTTATTATTTTTCCAAATGAGCTAGTTTATTGATTCTCATGAAATTTTCATGATTGATAGTGTATAAATTTGTTGCACTTATAGAACTTCTCGTTAAATCTATTTTATTCTCTTCCTTTTCCTTAAAATCTTCCTCTATTGTTGGATCTTCTTCCTCCAAAAGTGCCCTTTGATTCTACGATTTTTTCTTGAGAGTTACTCACCTCTCCTTCAAAATCTTGGAATTATCCTCTACTAGCAGAATTTGTCTTTCCCCTATCTCTACTATGCTTCTCTTGTCTTCTTTTCAATTTATCTTCGGGCTTGATTGCTAATTGATAGCATTCCTTTATAGTTCTTGGGTTTGTCAAACTTAACTCATTTTGTAGATTGAATCTCAACCCATTGAGATAGATGGTCACCTTCTCCACATCATCTTCCTTGTGACCTTACCTAATGCTCAACTTGTAGAACTCTACATTATAGGCTTTGACATATATCTCCCTTTGCTTGAGGTTTTGAAATTTCCTATATACTTGGATGACATGGTCACTAGGTAGGAGCTTGCCTTTAATCTTAGCAACCATCCTATCCCATGATGTAATTCTTGACTTTTCCTTCTTTCTTCTCTCATCTTGGACATATTCCCACCATATAAATGCATGGCCCTTCAATTTTATTTTGGCTCAAAGTAGTTACCTAATGCCCCTATCCAGTCCAAAACATCTTCACTATCTAGGTCCCCTTCATACATTGGTAAATCAGTCTTTACCTTTTGTTTGTCTTTCTTGACTGCCTTTGATAGCTTTGTTATTTTTAAGTCTTCAAGATACACCTCCTCTTGGGACCCTTCTTGGGAGTTTTCCTCCTCCCCTCCTCCTCAATCAATCACATACCTTATGACCACACCTCATATTTGACTTGTCTCTACAAAAACAAGCCTTTCTTGAAGGGCTTATGTCAACTCTCTCATTTCCCTCATCTCTCTTGCATGTTTCTCCTTCAACTCACTTCTCTAGCAACTAGATTCCCTTTTAGGGACATCCTTTCTTCTATTCACTCCAACTTTTCCCTCTCTTGACCAACCTATGCTCTGATACCAATTTGATGCAAAGTGGGGGTAGAAATGATATGAACTTAGAACCTTAGAGTCATTCTATGAAGGACTTCCTTCATATATCACCATTATTCTTTGTAGCCCTACAAATGGACCTATCTCTCCATAAGTTTTCAAGCGGACCTGATAACCCAAATGTAGAAATAGTATGAGATACCCTTTTGACCCTTACAACACATTTGAAAATGAGGCAGTGTTACTTTGCAATGAATGGGTCAAATTTTGATTGTCCTCATTTGAATTAGGCCTTAGGCTTAAGGCAACTTGGGATTTGTTCTCCAAATGATACCAAAAGGGTGTTTAAGAAATTTATTGTCTTAAAAAGAACCAATACATTCCCTTTAACATCCCACAACAGTTCCAAACCACCCTTTTGGTACAATGCAAATTTGGACTTCACATCAATAGTTTTTAGCCTTATACATAAGGATACTAGAACTAGAGCATCACTTTTACACATGCAAACATTCTCTCATGTTCTTGCAACTTTAGCATATTTAATAGAATATTAGTACATGTCATTTCACCAATTTTTAGGATTTCTTAGTGGTGGAATGGTGTTCTATGCATTTTCCTTTGTTTCTAGATACCTTAGGCAGGGTTTTTGACTCACTTGGAAAGAATTGTTTGTATCTCCCTTGAAGCTTAATGGATTTGAGTGAAACCAATTGCAATGGAAAGATACCTCAATGGAGATTCATCCCCAATCACTTGCAGGTCAAATGAATCTGTACATGCACATGAAATTCAAGAAAACAAGGAAACATTTAAATTTGTAAAAAACAATTATTTATTTTATTGTTTCAACCTCCAAAAAATTCATTCCACCACTTGGGTCGACAATACAAGGCCTTTTACATGTTTAAAACCACTATGAAACTGTCCCCCAAGAAATTTTCAAATTAAAAACTAACTTAAACATCATTATGCACTTTATGACAAAAAAATACAAAAGTTGCTTGACAACATTGTGGAACTTTGACAATTTTTACATTTTTGCACTCTCTATCACCTAAGAGCCCCTCTTCTTCACAAAACCTTCCACTTGTGATCTTCGTCCATGGAAAAAATCCAAGTGGGCTTCTCATATTTTGATCTTAGTTCTTCCACCCACTTTGAGGGATGAGGTGGAATAGTATCTCATCTCTTCTATCAAAATCCATTTTTTATTAGTCTTTGAAAAGTGACTTTTACATGTGAAAAATCATAAAATTCCCAACCCCATTATGTCAAATGATAGCCCCAGCCCATAGTCGTATAACCTAGGGTTACATTTATTTTGAATAAAGATATTTTCCCTAACCAAAAGTCTACTAAAATAATTGGAAATAATAATTTATTTTTTTTAAAGAAAAAAAAAACTCAAAGCAACATCACATTTTTTAAAATAACACATTTAGACATACCATGACTAACATAGATTACACATAGCATTCATCATCTAGCACTTACACCAAAAGAGGTTCAATGGTTAGCTGATAGTAAAATATAATTCAATATATTATAAGAGGCTAGAAGTTGTAGAAAGAATAATAATGTATAGTATATATATTACTAAGCAATGAAGAATCAAATTCCTCATAAATTTCCTAGGATCTCTTAATCTACATTGTAGCTTTTTCACAATATAAGGAAACACTCAACTTATAAAATAGGTTACAGTGAATAGATTTAATATCATTTTTTAGACTTAAGGTTGAGGTTTAAGTTAAAATTGGTGTTAGAGTTGGGCTTAGAGTTTGGTTTAGAATTAAGTTGGTAGATATAATTAGAAATTAAACCAATCTTAGCACTAGTTTTAGAGTTTAAATCAACCTTTGCATTAGGCATAGGGCTAGAATTAGGTTTGAAGGTTGGAGATTGAGGGTTTACGTCATGATTGTGATCATGGTTAGGATTGTAGATAAAACCATAACCTTAAGAAAATCTTAGTTCCCTAATATCACACACATCAACTCTAAAGATAATATTAACCCTTACCCTAATACTAATTGGATCTTAATACTAACACTATCTTTGACCTTAATTTAAATCTTAGAACCTTCAAATCCAGTTTTAATCAAGCCCTAAGGCTAACTCTATCATTAATTGAAGTAATCCTAACCAAGCTTTATTCTAGAATGGTAATTTTGTACTTGAACCAATTTTATTCAAAAATGATTTTTAGAAACATATTGATTTTTTATATTTTATAATTTTATTAAATTATAATATTAGTTAAATACAACATATAAATATAAAGATTCTTAAAATGACAACAAATAATATGTTTGAGATGGATTGTGTTAAAATAGAATTGTAGCCAATATTAATATTATATTTTTACATTTTTTACAACACTATTCAAATTCC
>BSBK01003167.1:0-85000 GCA_027943335.1 Chamaecyparis obtusa
GAAAACATGTTTCTAAAATAAATTTTTGGGCTTCTCTGGTGTAATTTCTTTAAAAATTCAAAGAGATTCCCATAATGGACAAGAAAGATGTAGTTGGTCCTTTGGATCATGATTTTTCTTTGACTCCTTCTAAGGGTGTATATACAAAGGATTCTATTTTGATCCCTAGGGGAAGCCACTCGAGGATAAAAATATTCTTGATTTGGTGAAAGAAATAGATTCTTCAAAATCTTATCTAATGAACCATTTGGACGAAACTTCTCGTTATAATTCTTTGGTCAGACTCAAATTCAAACTTCCCTAATAGGTGTGGCTTGCTAGTATTATATGGTTCAGTCTCATTGAGGCCTCTCTTGCCTTTTAGCCATTCTTGGCATTTTAAATTTGGTTATTGTTAACTTTTTGTTGGCTTGATATAACTTTTTGACTTGTTATTATGTTGTAATATTTATACCACATTTTATAGGTGCCCTACGAAACTTGTTTTACCTTTAAAAAACTTTCATTGCTTTAGTAGATGGTAAATATGTGAGACATTAAATAATCACAAAAAATATGATTGATCTTGAGCTCTCCAAATTTTATCTCAACAATCGTAAACCTAATCTGACATGTAAAAGTAAATTTATGCAACATAGACCTAATATATTAAAAAAATATTGTATAGAGATACATTTATGGAACTTGCAAATTCAATTAGTGAATAGATTATCCTATGCCAAGCCCATTGTTAAAAATAGTTAATGAAGAGGTATATTGAAGATAACATTTGCAAATGTATGTAAATACTCTATATGATGACACATATTTGGAAATGTATGTAAATGCCCTATTTTGGACAAAAATTCAAATGAAAGTTCCCTCCATAGAAGAGGAAAAATGAAAATCTGAGATGATCGAAATAAGCGTGCACGTGGAAAATGAAAGCTTCTCTTGCCGAGAGAATGAAATTTTTCCCTCACAGTCATAGACAAATCATGATGCCCCTCTTAGATGGATAGCAAACAGATCTTCAATTCAATCACGTCAACATACAAATTCAATTTGAGTAGAGTGCAAAAAAGTTCAAGAATCCTAATCAAACAACAATTAGATTTAGGTGTAAAAAATTAAGCTGTGTGATTTGAATAAAAAATGATATGCACATCAATATTGATTTCTGGTCTAATCATCAAGCATATCTTGAATAGTAAATTCATTTCAAAGACATGTGGTTGAATTAAATAAGTATTGTCACACATGAATTGAATCTGCCAGCGAATTTGAATTTTTTTTGACATATAAATAGGGTCTCACTATTATAAAAATTATGTATTTAGAAAGGAAATAGAAGTTCACCCTATAAATTATTTAAGTTGATTAAAATATATAAAATTATAACAATTGAAATATTGGTGGTAATTAGTTAAAAAGATAGATTTATTTTCATATAGAAAGATAATGGATTCCTTATGTAGTGGTCATTTCAAGTCAATTAATCATTTTCATAAAATATTAATTTCTTTGCACAAACAAGGAATGATGAAGAAAACCTTAGTAGCTTGCAATGACAATGACGTAGGTGTTTCTTCCTCCAATAGAAACAAAGAATGGAGTATTTATGATGAAGTCATTGGATGGAAGCTAGAAGATAATGATACATATGCTTTGTGTATTCACTCACTGGATTAATCATTAATTTTATAATTTAATTTGATTCATATAAATAAAATTATTAGTCAACGATAATAATTTATCTTTAATTTCTTATAAAGAATATTTTAATTAATTTATTTATTTTAACATAAGGGGTAGACTACTGCATTTGGGGCTAGTTTTTGACAGAAACTTCCGACAGGTAATTTTTTTTTATGAATTTCATGTTTTTTTTTGTAATAGGCCCTGATGGTGTCGGTATTCCGATGGGTGTTTAATTGACCATCAGAATTTCAGCATATTTGGGGTATAGATAAAAAAAAGTGAAACAACCTCATCATTTTTATTTCGATTGGATAAAGTCGAAGGAGCAAGAGAAAAGGAGCGATACCTGAGCACGGGAGAAGGTATGTGATTTCGTCATCTTTCGAGCCTCTAGCATCATATTTGAATGCATTGCATTTTGTTTGATCACGAATGCTCTCTGAAATGACCGCATTCTACTGGTGTCATTCCCTAGCCAGTGCTTTATCTCTATTATTTGATGTTATTGGTGCTTGTGCTCAAGGATATCAATTCACTATTTTCAAATGTTTGGATTCACGTTTGTTGATATTAATGGCATGTTTAATGATTCCATTGTATATTTCTATCACTCAAATGGCTGCATTCTACTGGTGTCATTCCCTAGCCCTTGCTTTAACTTCATTATTTGATGTTATTGGTGCTTGTGCTCAAGGATATCCATTTTTTTAAATGTTGACTGTGGTTATCAAATGGACATTCTGTGAGCTTCTAGCTAGGTGCCATTTTTATTGATATCTTAGGGTATCAAATGTATTGTATCATTGATAGTTGAGACTTTGTTAAAATAAAATAGGACAAAGAATGATTTTGATTTAGTGCTTTAACTCCATTATTCGATGTTATTGATGCTTGTGCTCAAGGATATCCATTTTTTTGCAATGTTGATAGTGGTTATCAAATGGACAACCCATGAGCTTCTAGCTAGGCACCATTTGTATTGATAGCTTAGGGCATCAAATGTATTGTTATATCATTGATAGTTGAGACTTTGTTAAAAAGAAATAGGACAAAGAATGATTTTGATTTAGTTTCTCTATTTTGATCCCTAAGTGGCTTACAACCCTAGAGAAGTATATGCAGATTTATAGATGCAGTTGCAGGATACATAGCAGTCGATAATTCACATGAAATTCATGCATCCAATTTGAGTAGCAATTAATACAAAGAAATAGGGTCCTCAAATGGCCCATTCATCTGGACCATGACTTTCCCCTCAACCAGTGACCCTTCAAAACTGGGTTATCATTCAATCAGTGAGTGATCCTTCATTCTCCTAGTCTGCCCCACATCCAAACATATTGGAAATACACAATAAAATGATAAAAATCCTTTCACAATCCCCCTTTCCTCAAGGAACACTATCAACATCTCGACCTTGACTGTCCCCTCAACCAGTGACCCTTCAAAACTGGGTTATCATGCAATCAGTGAGTGATCCTTCATTCTCTTGGTCTGCCTTGCATCCAAACATATTGGAAATACACAATACAATGATAACAATTCTTTCACAATCCCGCTTCCCCCAAGGAGCACTATCAACATTCGGACCTTGACTGTCCCCTCAACTAGTGATGCTTCAAAACCGGGTTATCATGCAATCAGTGAGTGATCCTTCATTCTCCTATTCTGCCTTGCATCCAAATATATTGGAAATACAAAATAAAATGATAAAAAGTCTTTTACAATCCCCCTTCCCTCAATGAACACTATCAACATCTGGACCTTGACTGTCCCCTCAACTAGTGACCCTTCAAAACTAGGTTATCATGCAATCAGTGAGTGATCATTCATTTTCTTGGTCTGTCCTACATCCAAACATATTGGAAATACACAACGCAATGATAACAAGTCTTTCACAATCCACCTTCCCTCAAGGAACACTATCAACAAGGGATCCTTCTTCTTATTAGCCATATCCAATGTTTCATTGAAGTCACAACCAATAATGAAGGTCACCTTACCCATACCATTCATGGATTCTGAAATATTGTTCCAAACTCTTGAAAACTTTTATGTTGCTTCTTGTTGCCCCTCCCTAATTAAGACCCCCCTCATCCTTAACATGGTCTTCATCACATATAGTCTTGATTTCATGGATTGGGGACATGCAAATATCTTTAAATACTTCTTCTACCATAATGTCCTCTTGCCCCATCTTCTTGATCTTCTTGGCTAAAGCAGATGAATCCACACATAGTAACCCAAAATGAAGGGTTTTGTATCCTTTAATGAATCTCAGTCACTAGTAATGCATGGATAGTCAAACCAGTAGTCTCCAAAGAATTCAATAAGTGAATATGAATGTTTGAAAACTTTCCTCTCAACTTCCCCAACCACTCCTAATCAGTTAGAGGGATATTTCTAGAATCTCCACTATTCCTATCCTTACCAACAATTCTTAAACATACTTTATCTGATATGATAATAAGATTCTAAATTGAACCAATGGCATGTTCTTCATGTGGTACAAGGAAGATTTGGATATCAATTCTTCCTTCATGCAAGTTGAGTGCAAGAGAAGGTATGTGATTTCTTCATCTTTGATTGGTATCTTTGACGGGCAAAGTCTTTTGAGCCTCTAGCATCATATTCAAATGTAAATTTCAAATGCATTGCATTTTATTTGATCATGAATGCTCATTGAAAAGACTTCTTTCTACTGGTATTGTGCCCTAGCCCGTGCTTTATCTCCATTATTTGATGTTATTGGTGCTTGTGCTCAAGGATATTGATTCAGTAATTTGAAATGTTTGGATTCACATTTGTTGATATTATAATTTATCATATCAGATAAAGTATGTTTAAGAAGTTTTAGTGTCTAAACACTCAAATAATCCCTCTAACCAATTAGGAGTGGTTGGGGAAGTTGAGAGGAAAGTTCTCAAACATTCATGTTCACTTATTGAATGCTTTGGAGAGTACTAGTTTGATTTTCCATGTGTTCATGTTTAGAAGAGATCAATAAAGTATTTAAAGACATTCTTACATGTTTGGAGAGGTTTGAGAGGCACTTATCATGACTTTACCCTCACAAACAACGGCATAGATTGGTTTTACTAAGTTTCCTTTCTCTATTTTGAGGTTTCCTTTCTCTATCACAGGGGTACAATTAGAGGGTTCATTGAAAAAATGATCCCTTGAATGGTTACTATAAATATTAATGATTTGATATAGCATATTTCTCATTTTACTTGAAGTTCAGAATAGCTTGTGCAAGGGTGAAAGTACTTTTGATCATTTTGGTCATGACTGTTCCTCTACACAGCTAGGAAATGTAACTGTCTAATGATTATATGTAATGTTGAATGGATTAAATGCTTTATTCTTGGTTGAAGTGAATGGAAGGAATAGTGTTGGTGTTAGGTTTCATTTATTATTGAGTTCAATTCTTTCCAAGATGTGTCAAGGAGTTTTCTCCTTGTTTAATATTAACTATTCCTGCATGATCCGCTCATACAACAGTGAAATGCTATGTGATTGACAATTTCATACAACTAGTCCTTTGGCATGTATTAACTAGAATATAATTTTTAGCATATTATTATCATTATATTTCTTTGTTGTAAACATGCCATTGGTTCAGTTTTGTAAAAAAAAAATCATATTAAATTTTTTTTTTCTATTTTTTCCATTTTATAACCATAGTCAACATTTCAAAACAGTGAATAACATCAAATAATGGAGATAAAGAATGGGCTAGGGCACAACACTAGTAAATTAAAATGAATAGAATGATAATAATATGCCAAAAATTCTATTTTGTTTAATACACACCAAAGGACCGGTCCCAACAATTCTTAAACATACTTTATTTTGTTTAAGAATTGTTGATAGTAGTTTTCAAACATTCATATGAACTTATTGAATGCTTTGGAGACTAATGTTTTGACTGCCCATGCGTTAATGTTTAGAAGAGATCAATCAAGTATTTAAAGAAATTCTTACATGTTTGGAGAGGTTTGAGAGGCACTTATCATGACTGTACCCTCACAAACATCGGCATAGACTAGTTTTACTAAGTTTCCTTTCTCTATTTTGAGGTTTCCTTTCTCTTTTGTGGAGGTACAGTCAGAGGGTTCATTGAAAAATGATCCTTTGAATGGTTACTATAAATATGAATGATTTTATATAGCATATTTCTCATTTTACTTGAAGTTTGGAATAGCTTGTGGAAGGGTGCAAGTACTTTTGATCATTTTGGTCGTGACTATTCCTCTACACAGTCAAGAACTATAACTATCTAATGATTATATGTAATGTTGAATGGATTAAATGATTTATTCTTGGTAGAAGTGAATTGAAGGAATAGTGTTGGTGTTAGGTTTCATTTATTATTGAATTTAATGGTTTCCAAGATGTGTTGACGAGTTTGCTCCTTGTTTAATGTTAACTGTTCCTGCACGATCCACTCATACAACAATGAAATGCTATGTGATTGAAAATTTCATACAGCTGGTCATACTGATTAAGGTTGGTGGGATGATTAGGCCTATCCTAAAAAAAGGTTATTAAATTATTATGCTTCAAATCAATTACCTATCGACATATCCCTTGTGAGGGAGAGAAGCCAAAAAATAAAGAACATGAACATAAACACGACAGCTGAAAAACTTAAATGGAATACACCAAGAAGTACCAAATGATGAATGCTCAATTTTTGTAATGGAAAAGCATCAAAACTGTCCATTTCTAGAACTTGTTTTCTAGTCTAAATGATTTTTCTATAGTCATAATGACTTTTCTAGAACTTGATTTTCTAGTCTTAATGATTTTTCTATAGTCCTAATGATTTTTCTATAGTCTTAATGATTTTTCTTTCGTCCTAATGTTTGTTTCTCTTCATAAATTAGGCCTTGAATTTGAATTTTTGTTCACTATTTTATTTCAGCTTGATATTTCATTCATTTTTCATATACACAGAGACTACACATGCTAATAAAAAAATGACCTATTTGATTAAGGTTAACTATTCATGATTGTAAATAATCAATATTTCTGATGGTACTCCTTAGTGTATTCCATTTTAAAATAATCATGTTTCTATGGCTATCATAAATGTCCCTTTGAGTTGAGAAAATTAGAGTTGAAAATTTGGTTGCAAACAAATCATCCTTCTTCCACCAACATTCTAGTCAATGTGCAAGTAACAAGTCATTCCATTCAAGAAACTCTTATATGCACAGGTGATGAACATTCATATTTTCCTAAGCAGTACTTTGAGCAGTCCTCCTACACATGTACTATTGTGAAAATCATCACAAGTCCATTTTTTAGAGGGCTACTCAAAGTACACATGTTTGGAGGTCTGAAGGAAAGAAGAGAATTTGAAGAGTCACGAGTCTTAAGATTATACTTGAAATAGCCAAGCTTCATTCAATGGTACATTCAAACATGAAACAAACCATTCTTAAACCAGATTAAACTACTAAACCAAAGGACATACTAATTATAGGTAAACTAGTAAACCAAAGGACATGATTTTACTACTAAGTCTCTGTTTGTTGGGCATATTGATTATAATTACTTGACATATATAAAAAAATTTGCTAATTAAGGTTGGTGGGATGATTATGCCTATCCTAAAAAAAGATTGTCAAATCATTATGCTTTCAAATCAATTACCTATTGACATATCCCTTGCGAGGGAGAGAAGCCAAACACAAAGAACATGAACATAAACATGACAGCTGAAAAACTTAGATGGAATACACCAAGAAGTACCAAATGATGAATTCTCAATTGTTGTAATGGAAAAGCATCAAAACCGTCCATTTCTAGAACTTGATTTTCTAGTCTAAATGATTTTTCTATAGTCGTAATGATTTTTCTAGAACTTGATTTTCTAGTCTTAATGTTTTTTCTATAGTCCTAATGATTTTTATATAGTCTTAATGATTTCTCTTTCATCCTAATGTTTGTTTCTCTTGATAAATTAGGCCTTGAATTTGAATTTTTGTTCACTATTTTATTTCAGCTTGATATTTCATTTATTTTTCATATACACAGAGACTACACATGCTGATAAAAAATGAGCTATTTGATTAAGGTTAACTATTCATGATTGTAATTAGTCAATATTTCTGATGGTACTCCTTGGTGTATTCCATTTTAAAATAATCATGTTTCTATGGCTATGATAAATGTCCCTTTGTGTTGAGAAAATTAGAGTTGAAAAAATGGTTGCAAACAAATCATCCTTCTTTCACCAACATTCTAGTAAATGTACAAGTAACGAGTCATTCCATTCAAGAAACTCTTATATGCATAGGTGATGAACATTTAGATTTTCCTAAGTAGTACTTTGAGTAGTCCTCCTACACATGTACAATTGTGAAAATCATCACAAGTCCATTTGTTGGAGGGCTACTCAAAGTACACATGTTTGGAGGTCTAAAGGAAACAAGATAATTTGACGAGGATGATCAGATGGGGGAAGTGGAGTTGAATCCTGATGAAAATGAATGTTTGGCTGCAATTAGGAAGAAGAAGATGCTTATTGTGGAACACAAATTGAAGAAAAATACTACAGAGAGCATGCCTACCATACCAAGGAAGTTTGACAAGAACAAGGAATATGGCTTCAACAAAATGGGAAGAAAAATTCTACAGAGAGCATGCCTACCGTACCAAGGAAGTTTGATAAGAACAAGGAATATGGCTTAAACAGAATGGGAAGACATCTTTCTAGCCTGGGCTTTGGATCCTTCGACAATTAGCTTGATAATAAATGAAGTATATGAAAGTTAAGCAATTAGCTTCCAAGAAAATCTCATCAATGAATTGTGTATACCCCCAATTCCTGTGCCCTTTGCATGTACCCAAAGGATATATCTGAAACAACAAGTGTAAGGCTTTATGAAGTTAATTTTGCATCACTAGAAAGATCTTTAAGCCTTACCCTTGTGTTTCAAATTTATCCTTTGGGTATGCATAGTTGCCAAAGGAATTGAGATATGCATAGTTCATTTATGATATTTTTCTAGGAAGCTAATTGCTCACATGTCATCTACTTCATTGTTATGAAGCTAATTTCCATAGGATCAAGGCCCAGACTAGAAATTATAAGTCTTCCCAAAAACAAAAAAAACATGCACATAAACACGTACGACAACTGAAATACATAAATGTAGCTATCACAACAGCTAAGAAACATAAATGTAGGCATCATGCTCATAATTTTTTGGAGACAACATAATTGAGTGTTATACCTAGATGATGCAAAGTAACCACTACTCTGGAACCAAAGGAGTAGTGGTTGCTTTGCATTGTCTCTGTATACCACTCAATTATGTTGTTTCCAAAAAATTGTGACCATGATGCCTACATTTATGTTTCTCATCTATTGTGTCCCAAGACCCCTTATGACCATTTACGACCCCTAAGAAAGGGTCACAAGAGGCTCCTAGGAGGGGCCAGATGAGCTTCCACCTTCACATGGTTGGCCTTGTTAAGTATATACTATTAAACTATTCTCAAAAAAAAGAGAAGCTCAATAATTTAAGGTCTCAGTCCACAGAGATGGTGAAAAGTGACAAGAATCAATGATGGAGAGTTTTTAGATACTGAGAAGATGTATATGTAGTGGAGGCCAAAAGGGATTTTTGTGGAGATTTGTTAGATGTGGGGATTTTCTAGAGAGGGTTTCTAGATTGAGTACCAGTGTTGAGATCATGATTCAGTACTACATCTACAAAACCTTCACAAATATCCCTTTTTTGGTCTCCACTCTACCTCTTCTCTGAATCTAGAAACTTTGGATACTGTTGTTCCTCATCCATGCACGAAATGTTCTAGTGATCGTATAAAATTAATTTTGCTAGACTGAGATCAATTATGAGAAGATAAACAACAAGATAATTTTATTTTATCTTTCATTTCTTTTATCCATTCATATTTTATGCCTTCTCTTATATTGGATATTGTGTAGTGTATAGAAAGGCAAGGTGGTGATTATTATCAATGATCAATAGGTATAAGTCTTCCATCCCTTACCCAGTAGCTAGGATTAAAAATAGTAAAGCTCAAGAGACCATCATAGTTGGTCTCTGCCTTTGGTCCATATACTGACAAAACATTTTACATTTTGTTAGCTCATCAAATGCGGTCATTTGAAAGAATTTAATGGATGATATTTTCATGTATAATGTATATTATTTTAATTTGATAGTGAATGAATTTATCTATTTCATGCACTTGTATACATCGAGCATGAACATAAAGAAGAATCCCCTCCCATGGTTTGAGTAATGTAGGCTATGGGAGGAGATGCTTCTTTATGGCTGTGCTCGATAAATACAAGTGTGCAAAATAGATAAATTCATTCACTATCAAATATAAAATAATATACGTTATACATGAAAATATCATCCATTAAATTCTTTCAAATGACCACATTTGATGAGCTAACAAAATGCAAAATGTTTTGTCAGTATATGGACCAAAGATGGAGACCAACTATGATGGTCTCTTGAGTTTTGTTATTTTTACTATGCTAATTCATTGCTTTTTTGACAGATCGTAAACAATTTCCGACAGAAGTGCTATACATCTGACATAATTTCGCGTTTGTAGTTTATTTCATCTTGTTGGATATCTGACGGGTTATCACTAATATCCGATGGTAGTGCTATACATCTGACAGGATGTTCTATTGGGCCACCCGTCACCTTTGTGATAGACCAAATGTTGAAACTACATACATCTGATGGGATCATCCCCATACTAAAGTTCCTATTTGAAGGGCATATTATGACAAAATGTGATGTTGGAATACCGATGGATATCACTTCCATCACCATTTCCAATGCCAAAACAACAAAGGACACATATGGTACAAGTGCGACAAAAAGGCATTGCAAGTCCAACAAATGGCCATTGGAAATTGGCCTCAAATGTACTAGTGGTAGTGCCTATTTTAATAAAACCAAAGTGCACAAAGTATCAAGAGTGAAAAGTATGATTCTAATGGCCTTGGAGACCTCCTAGGCACACTTGATCTCCTTAGATGTATACATATTATTATATAAATTGATCATATAGTCATATGTTTCCATATTATTCCTCTGGAGAGAGTGCCTCAAGCTTGAGATTACATCAATCGTGTCATTTCTTTTTATCATTGTCTCAATGCAGAAAGTATTTGCCAAAAACCCTCTGAAGGGTTTCTTCTTCAACATCCCAAGCACTTTAATAGTTGGTTAACAAAGGCTAGGGATAACCATGTGCTTAATGGCCAAATATATGGTATTATTATTTTGAAAATTAAGCAAATACAAGTTTTACAAGGACCCAAAACCCAAAGAGTTAAAGATATAGACAGTCAATAAGCATAGCTGGAAGGAATAACTAAAATAAAAAGGGGGATCAAGAACACCCCATATTTATAGCAACAAACCAAATAGGAAACCAAAAAGAAAGGAAAAAATAAAAGAAAATTGGGAACTACCGTCCTCTCAGATTCTAGATGGAGTCTTTCGTCTTCTTCTCTAGCTCTATCATATTTTTCAAATTCTCCTTCAATCCAGTGATCTCCTTACTGGCAGAAGTCTTCTGATTATTTTTCACTCTGGTTTTGGCTCTAGTATTATAGTTAGTAGTTGTCCTCGTTAGAATTATCGTGTAATTTCTACCAGCTACCACAACATACTCAACATTAATTTATGGAAACTTCTTCACTGAACCATGACCTAGTCAGTATTAATATGGAAACTTCCTTATTGACAAATTTTATTTGTGTTGCTTTCTATTTCATTTTCAAGAAATTTCCATTGACCTATATAAGCAAAGGATGACGTAATCAATATTACTATAATATTTATTACATTGTTGAGTCATTGATCAATGTGGTGAGGAAATAGTTTGTGCAACTATTAGAATAGTTTACAAATCTCATTTTCTAATCTTTTGAATATACCCTTTCAAATGAATCTAAAATAATCGTGAAAAATATTATACATTTTTATAGCAACTGGTATTAGAGTGTGTTCAAACTCTCTATAATGAAGCAATTCTGAAAGCTAAAGGTTGCATGCTATGAGCGGAGCCAAAATTTGTATGAGCCATTGCATTGGGGAATAGAGTGTCTACAAAATTGTACAGATCATAGACCTTCCTTCTCAGCCTTTGGACATTGGGTTAGAATTTGATTTCTTTTAGCTGTTAAAACTGTTTCCTTCTTGTTTTGGAGTGTGTGTCTCTACAGAAAATTGTTTCTCATCTGTGAGGACTATTTTTGTTTGAGCAAAGGATAGAATTGACTACAATAAGAGGGCTTATCTATACAACCTTAGAAGCCTCCCCCTACACCATACGACATTCTCATCAATCACTATAGAAACACTGCAGAAAAGGCATGGTTCAGTGTATGTAATCTTTGTTTTTTTTTTCTTTAGGGTTTAGAAACAAAATTAGATTTTGGGTCAAGTAACTAAAGGAAAATAAAAAATTTATTCCATATCATAGTTGACAAGCTAGATAAGTATTCTTCTTTGAATTTTCACACTTGGAAAATGAAAATTCAAATGCAATTAATGAATAAAAATTTATGGGGAATAGTAAATGGAAAAGTAAGCCCACCTACAAATACAAATAATTTATTAGATTGGAGTAGTAGAGATGATAAAGCCAAGGCTATTATTGGTCTTGCACTTTCTGATTATGAGTTGCATCACATAGATTTAGACAAAAAATCAAGTGAAATTTGGGATGATTTGAATAAATTGTTTGGAGAAAAAATGCTTAATGCGAAGTCTTCTTTGAAACTTCAACTATTTAGATTTAAAATGGAAGATGGAATCACAATGTCAAATCACATAAGTAATTTGAGGTCTCTTCTCAAACAACTAGCAGAAGTTAAGGCTCATGTAGATGATGATGATGCTAGAGCTATATTATTGAACAACCTTCCTACAAAATATAGTAATGTTATTTTTACACTTAGTTGAATAACGTCTTAAAAATTAGAAGATATGATTTCAGGTCTTTTAACTTAGAAAAAATGAGAATAAATGAAAAACATGTAGATGGTGTTTTTCAACTAGAAAATGTGTTATATGTTCAAAATCTTAATAAAAGATCAAGTATAAGGAATGAGGAAATCAAATTTTATTATTGTATGAAAAAGGGTCACATAGCTTGGTCTTGCAAAACCCATGCTAGAGATGATCTTAAAGGAAATCTCAAAGATGAAGGTACTAGCACTTGTGTTGAGAATGAGGATTCATCACATGATGAAGTTGTTATTTTTGAATCTTTTAGTGATCCAGGAGAAGTATTATAAGCCTTCACTTTATGGAGGTTTATGGGATAGGAGGCTGGAGGGAATTCCATCATCTCAAGTTAGCTTCTTGCTTTGAGATGGTGTTTGGTATGAGAAGTATTTTTGCTTTAATTTTGTTTTTTTATTCTTGGTGAAAGTTTTTAAAATTACATATGTTGTGAAGCTTGGTTTGTGGAGGCAGGTAAGGGGTTTTGTGTCAAGTTCAAGATGGATGGTTGTCTAGTAGCTTACAAGGTTGTGATTCGGGAGTTATGGAGGAAGAAATTTGGAATCTTAGGTAGGGGCTACACCTTCCCAAGGATTATTAAACAACTTGATGGAGCTCCACTTGATTCAGGATTTGCCTCTTCAGTGAAGATTTTCACAAAGATGTGTATACATCTTGTATTCAGAAAATTTTAATATGTGAACCTTAAGGGGGTTTTCTAAAAAGAAGAATTGTATGGTTTTAGGGATAGAGTTTTAGGAAAAATGTAATAAGGGGAGAATGTTAGTATAATATTTATTAAATTATTTATTCATTGATTAATGTGGTTACATAATAGTTTTTGCAACTGGTAGAATGGTTTACAATTGTCATTTGTAATCTTTTAAATTCATCCTTTCATACAAATCTGAAATAATCAATAAAAAAACTATACATTTTTATAACAATGAATGTATTCAAGGGGCAATAATAATATAAAGTTTTATTGTGTAGTAGCACATAGTCTAGTTTGGTTTTTGTTTTTTCTATCTATGCCCACCTTCACAATGGTATCAGAGTTGGCTATTCAAGGGAAGGATAAGGTCAAAGAATATTTTAGGATTGAGAAGAAAAGGATACGTTAAAAGAGTAGATTGCCATCATTTTTTGTAGCACTTGCTGGAAGATTTCTAAAAGTACAAAAGAGGGGAGAAAATCACAAAGGTTCAAAGATTCTAATATTGCTAAAGGAAGGAATTTATACATCCAATAAATTCCTAGAAAGAGTCAGAACTAAAAGTCTTTGAAGAATCTTTTCATCCAATCAAAAGAAGCTTCCCTAAGGGTAAAATTTGAAGGTTTCTTGAATCAAATATTTTTTTTTCAGAAGTTTATAACTAATCAAAATATTATAAAAGATCATATATATGCATAGACTGGAAACAAAAAAAGAAGAGGATTGTAGAAATTTAATTTTGTAAGATCGCTGGAAAGAAGTCATTGCAAATTTATAAAAGGTGTTGTTCGAATAGAGGTAACAATGTTAATATGAGCTTGATCTTGGAGAATTTATGAAGGCTTTTTTTATTGTTTTCATTATTTAAAGAAAGGATATGTATTTTTCCCTAATTATATTTTGAAGTAATTTATCCTAAAAAAATTATTATATTATTATTATTATTAGATTTCCACAATCCATAATATGTTGCTATTATATTTCTGGTAAGATCTCTCTCTCTCTCTCTCTCTCTCTCTCTCTCTCTCTCTCTCCTGTGTGTGTGTGTGTGTTTTCAGTTTTAATTATTTAAGTCATTCTTTTTAAGCTAAAATGTAATTTACAGTATGTTAATTGTAAATTATCTTATTTTTATATGTACGCAGATTGGCAATATGGATAATTTTCATATTGATGAGCTTATGGGTCAACATGCACCACCACCACCACACCTCCACCCACAGAGTTAAGAGATAATATTATGATAAATGTAGAGGCAATAATGAAAGATATAAACATTATTAGGAATGATCCCTATCCATCGGTGCAACTACTAAGCCTTGCAGAGAACATGCAATGCATAGTAGATTCTGTACACACATTAGACTCTAAGATTGATAGTTTTGAGTCACAAAGGGAGAGTATGCATTTATATTATGCTGATGACCTCTCTTATAAAGAGGTTAATAATTTAAAAATTACAAAAATTTATATGGCACGATATTTTTTGAACCCTACAATGGGTGAGCAGATACTTGGCAAGAAGCCATGTATTTCGATTAGATAGTTTAGACACCCCAGTATAGAAAAGAATTTTTGGGAGTGGTGGTGGATGGTATTTGACCATCCACCACATGATAATCATGGGGTCCCACTTTATTTTTTGAATAAATTATGGGCTGAATTTGAATTGAGTAGGAAACCCAATTATTTTCACATGAGAGCATTCTAGGGGGTTCGTCGGGGCATGCCATAGGATAGGAAAGGGACCAAATTGAGTGATAAAACTAGAAATCATGTGCGCAATGAGCACCTTGTTCCTCTTCCTTCTTATGTAGTTCCTGCACCTATCCATCATTGAGAAGTGCAGTCATCTCTTGGTTCTTTGAGTGCCCTTACGGGAAATTTGTTACAACACTTGACCGAGGTGAGGGATGACCCCAGCATAGCACATTTTTTCACAAGTTGTGGGGATATATGTAGGGGTCCCTAGTCTAATCCTGATGCTTCCCATGTTGCCCATGGTGGATATGGTGATGATGATGGTGGCACACATGGTGGATATGTTGATGATGATGATGGCGCACATGGTGATGCCGGAGATGATATCTCATCATATGTTTATTTACTCAATGTAGATGATGATCATCCTGCATAGGTAAATTTAATTATAATATATAGTGCAATATTAAATTTCTTATTTATACAATTATGAGCCATAACATGTGGATTTTTTGGTGAACAGAGGAGGGTTGACCCTCCATCATTCATTAGCCATCATCATATGACATTGACACCTTGACATCTCGGTGCTCCATTCACAGTATGCACTTTGATCTTCATTTTTTTAAACTTTAAACAAAATAAACTTTAATTGATAATGTGTTTAACATATTTTTGTGATTTTGTAGGGTGTCTCATGTACCACTAAGATTGGTAGTCCTTCTTTCCCTACCCCACTAGTCACCAAGAGTCAACTGCATATACTTGTAGTATGTTTTTCATTTATTAATTTTAAGTTTTTATATCTTACTAATTTATGTACAACTTTGATTCACACTTAGTTTTTTTCAATTGTAGGCTTTTGGATTGTCTCATGTTGCACAATCACATTTACGTCCTGACTCATCAGTGACATTAGATACATGTCACACATAGGTCATGTACATGTTTTGATTCCATAAATGTATAGTCAGGTTATATATACTTTATAATTTATATATATGTACTATAAGTTTGATTCATGCTTTATATATGTTGTTTAGGTTGATACCACCATCAGTCTTGGCATGGCTACAGGATTAAGCCAAATGCAACCATCGACTCTATCCTTTGATGTGATAATTAAAATTCATTTTTCAATGTCCATTGTGTATCTAGATCTTTTACACCTAATTACTCAAAAAATTTACTTTAAATGTTTTTACAGGACTTGGCTGCATCCACTTTTCATGTAGCTAAGGATGAGGGTACTCAAGACTAGATAGAGTAGGATGAGGGTACTCAAGACCAAACAAAGCATGTTGATGCATCACAGTCCTCTTCACGTGGAGTGAAGAGGACTGTAGATTAGCTAGATGGGTAGAGTTAGATTATGATGACTATTTGGACTTGTTTTATGATGATGATGATTATTTAGACTTGTGATATGATGACTTGTCATATTATTTAGATTATGATGATGATTATTTGGAGTTATTCATATTATTTTTACTTCTTGTTAGAGTAGGACTTGCATGACATACTAGTCCACTTGTTATCATATATTGTACTTGAACTTGTTTTTAGAGTAGGACTTTGTTTTGTGATTTTATGTATCTATCATGAGTTGATATGATGGACATTATGATACATGTAAATTATTTCAGGACTTGTTATGTTATTTATCTTAATCATGACTTATTATTTATATATATGAGCTTATGGAAAATAAATCATTTTTAATATCAAGATTCATTAAAAGTAATATGAACACTTTGATTAACTATATTAATAATCATCTATCTAACAATGAGATCTATTAATACATGTAATTGACAAGAACAATATGGATGTTACAAACTTAATATTGGCATTGATAATTAACTATTAAAATCCATTAATTAATATTGACTTCGATGTTACAAGTAATTTATTGAGTTTTATTAACTATTAAAAACCATCTATCAACCAATGAGGTCTATTAATTTGAACAATGAATTTATGGATGCACAAATAAATGAATCATAATCTATTAAGTGAATATAATCTGACCAATGTGCATAGTTTAATATTTAGAACAAAATTAGGTGAATCCAAAGTTATGAATTTAACTAAAATATTTAAAACAAAATTCAATGATTAAAAGTGAACTCATGTGAACTTAAATTACAAATCCAAAATTGTACGAATACAAGAGTGCATTGTACTACATAAATAGTTTGTGTCTATGTTCTTCCAGACATCCTACATCATAAAAATAAACATGTTAAGATGTTAGAATTCATACAAGTTCATTTAAAGTCAATTTTAATTTTAATTTCAAATCTATATCTCTAAATTATAAATTATGACACTTCAAAGAAGACATGTAGAAAACATATAAAAATATGACAAATTGAACAAAAACTTACATGAATAAATTTGATTCAACCTAATGTACCATCAACATCCTCTCTTTTCTGCAATGCATCTATGATTTCCTCATGCTCTTCCATTGAAAGTGCCCATAATATTTTATTAGTAGGTCTCCCTTTGTATCTTTCCAATTTGATATTTGTTGCCACTACCAAATGGGAATAGTGCATAATCTTCTTTTTTGATTGGTAGTCTTCAAAAGATAGTAAACCATTCCTTCTTGTTAGGTATTTATGTAGCCATATACCAGCTACCACAACATACCCAATTGGATATTTTGTAAACGGGCACTTGATTTTTGAAAATGGATCGGCCTCCCGAACCTAAATAGGCACCCGATTTGTAAAAAATGGGCGCCCATTTGTTATTGAAATTTTTTACCAATGCGGACTTCTGTGGAATTGGTACCCAACTTCAAACACCCACCCACATGAATGTTGACATACACTACACTAAAATATGTCACACCTTTCTATATCTCTTCTTTGATGATCATTGTATATTTATTTCTCATTGTATCATGATAGATCTTACTATTTCCCCCTTATTTTTGTCACTTGAAGTTGATGGGTGTAGGGCTAAGAAAATACCTATCCAAAAATGGTTTGTGGAGATGCATAATTATTTCTAAGGCATTGTCCCATTCAGACCTTATAGACTCCAAAACATGTATCTTGATCTCTAGCTTGGCAGCTAGATCAAAAAAACTTTCGGCAATAGAGAGATGAGGATCTCTTTGTACCAACTCCTTTGTTGATGCCAATTCTCTCTTCATAACCTCTAGATGATGTGTTAACATATTTTTTATGGAGATTAGTTTGGCTATTATTCTCCTATCGTTAGCTATCAGCTTGGCTAATCTCCCTTGTGTATGAAGTAAGTGTGTGAAATGAATAGATGATGCAAGGGCAGGGAGGTAAAAGAAGAATCAAGGTTAATTAAGACTACTTAAACCCACAACAAGCCATGCAAAGAGTTACACATGGAAGAAATATGAATTCATGAAAGAAAGAAGTAAAACACAATGGATATGACACAAGAAACTAGCAACCACACTTGTGAAATTAATATATTAACAACAACATGCCCGGCTATGAGGCCTCCTGGGTTTCAACCTTATACAATGAATTTATGAAATTTGAATCATAATTTGCAACCTTCTACTTATTCTTCTAGTGTATCTCTTCTAATCTAACTAAGCTACCTCTCTACAACAACCCAAGCTTCAAATATATAGCCAACAAAGCCATAAGTCATACAGTCAGGCATTTAATTACAATATAGGTCCACTTAGGAGGGGAAACCAAAACTAAAGCTATAAACAAAAAAACATGATGTGAAGATAGATTTATGTCCACACATGATCCAAGAATAGAATCCCAACTGTGAAAGATCCAATTCCTCCATACGGAACCATGCAGGATGAAATACCACATGTTTCATGAGAGAAACTAGTGGAAAATTGATGCCTGAGGAGAATTGTGATAACTTCCAAACCCAAATGAATTAGGATGTACACCCTTAGTAGAGTGTTCACAATTAGGTCCACATTAGTACATTAAATTTTCAAGGTAAGAAACCAACACAAACTTTGGTGCTAAAAAAAACATCAGACAGGTACAGGAAACAAGAAATATTTTTGGTGATGCAAGATTGCCCAAGCCCCAAGATGCTCCTGCATCAGACACCTGGGGTTACAAAAGAGCTGATGTCCACATCAAAAACTACTCAAACTCTAACCTGAATCATGAAGATCTAATTCAAATTATGTAATCCATGAACTATCTTCGAATGGTTTGTTTTTCCATTGAACTAGGTATTCCATGTAGTCATTTCCTCTTGTACTCTTTCTTACTCTACCATTCAAGATCTTCTCAATGATGTCCCTATTTTTCTTAGGAAAATCCATGTTATTTTTAGTCTCATCAGGTGATTCAAAATACTCAAAAATATCTGCAATGTTGAATATAGGTGATATATCCATGTCTTCAAGCAATTCTACTTCATATGCATTTCCACTATCAAACTTCTTTAGAATCTTACAAGGTCCAAATTTCTTCATCTTCAATTTGTTGTAGGTACCAACTGGAAATCTATTTTTCTTTAAATGAATCATGACTTCATCTCCAACTTTAAAATATTTATGTCTCCTTCTCTTATCTTCTCTCTACTTGTAGTTCAAATTACTATCCTCCGAATTCGTCTTAACTTCACCATGAAAAGTTCTCATGTATTCTACAAAATGATCAACTTTAGCACTTCTTCTAGTCTCAATAGGTAATTCTCTCAGCTCTATAATTCCTTTAGGGTGAAATTTAGTAACAATCTCAAATGGCATCTTCTTAGTAATTCTATTTATAGAATTTTTATATGCAAATTCAGCTTGTGCCAAAACTAAATCCCAATTAGTAGGTTTATCTCCAACTAAACATCTCAATAAGTTTCCCAAACTTTTGTTCACAACTTCAGTCTATCCATTTGTCTAAGGGTGAAATGTAGAACTAAATTTCAACTCAGTATTCATCTTCTTCCAAAGTGTTCTCCAAAAATAACTAGTAAACTTATTTTCTCTGTATGAAACAATAGACTTAGGCAAACCATGAAATCTTACCACTTCCTTGAAAAATAATTTAGCTACATGGAAGGCATCAAATGTCTTCTTCCAAGGTATGAAATGTGCCATTTTTAAAAATCTGTCAACTACTACCTAAATAGAATCATTACCTCTCTGAGTTCTAGGAAATCCATGAACAAAGTCCATACTCACATCTTCCCATGGTCTGTTAGGTACAGGAAAAGGTGTATATAATCCCACATTTTGGCTAATTCCTTTTGCTACTTGAAAAACTTTGCAACCCCTCACCATTCTCTATAAATCTATGGAAAAAATTATCTCTTTGAAATCAATCCCAAAATATCTAGCAAGTCCACCACTATGCTTCTTGATGCAGAGTGGACAACCAGAAGTGCCAACAAGGACCAATACTAGTCCTCAAGCCCTTAAAGGTTCCGGTTAGGGGCTAAAAGAAAGTCCCCCAATAGTAAGTGCCTCTCACAGTTATCACAAGTTTAGGAAATGAATTGATCCTAGTTTATCACAAGCTAAACTATAAGGGTACTCAATCGCTAAGTCCCATCAAGTCTTCCAAGTCCAACTAATCACTAGCCAACAACCAGACACTTAGGTTATCTTGCACATATTTTCCCCAACTACTACAATAAGAACTAGGGGTGACCATACACCTTTCCTTGGTCTATTTAGGTTCTTGACACAAGAGTACAATAGTTCATATGCCACATAGGCATCAATTTGGGCATATTAGTCTTACTATTCCAGTTCTAGGCTTGTAGCCTTTCATAAATATAAATGCTGGCTGGAAACACACTACTCCACACAACCTTTCCAACTAATCATATATTCAAGTACCCTTTTGGGTCTAACAAGACATGCTAAGAGTGCAAGACTTGATTATGAATGCAAGACACAATGGAATGATGATTTCACGTTGGAGCTAGGCTTAATTAGGATATGGTTTTCACTACAAGTACCTCTTTCATACATCTAAATCCAAATCCAATTCTTGGATCATGTGAGTATATATCTAATACTACAAAATACCAAGTTGCAGGGCTTGGTGATTCTCTAGTAGCAAATTGTGTGGACTAGTGTGAAAATTCAGAAGGTGCACACATGGGTATGTACACCTAGGGCATCAATAGAAATCCACTTTCCTACAAGTTGGGGACCTACTCTTGCAAAGTCTTGAAGAACATATTAAAAACATGAATTCACCAAGGGCCATCAAATTCCCACGGTGGATTTGGGAATTACACACAATCTTTGTGAAACCTCGGTTCAAGGCTCTTAATATGGAAAACTAGGAATCAAACTTGAATAAATTTCAACTCTGAGGGAATAAGGACATGTGATCAAGAAATAATGAAACCAAAACATAGGTACAACTGAAAATGTTAGTATTTCATGCTCCAGCCTCCGTACACATCCGTACAAATTTTTTGATACTCAAAATTGGAGGAAAATAGTTATATCTTTATTGATTTGAAATGCCAAATTAGATCATCTTGCCTTCCACCCACCTGTCAGGGCTTATGAAGGCCTTTCCTAATGGTTACAAACCAATTTTTAAACTATCTAGACATTGAGAAGTTAATTACAATTTTTAGCATAAGTTGTCAAAGTTGCTCGACAACTTTACAACTTTTGTTGTCACATTTTGCAACTTTTTATCCTAGGTGACCAAACTTGGTCCAAACCTAAATCTTATGATCCAACATGGATCAAACACTTTATACTTCAAATCCAAATGAAAATAACCTATACTAAGGTTTAGGACACTTGTTGACCATAGTTGACCAAGGGCTTATGAATGCTAATCTTGGGACTAGGTCTTACAAATAGGGTCCAATATAAAACCTTTTATTTTAGATGAGTGTCAATTGTCTTAGTTTTTTGAGGGTGCTCCTACACCACTTCTCCTTTATGATATTTTCTCTCATAGATCCTCTTGGTATACATAACTAAACTCCTTTATACAACATGTCTTCTTGAATGAAATAATCAATGCACTTGTCATTCCATGTTTGCTCCTTAGAATATTTCCAACATTCTTTAAAATCAATGTCAGTCTCATAAAAATATTTCAAATCATCAAAACCACGTATCTCAACCTTCATTTCAGTCAGCAAAATTCTTCTTCAACTCAAGGCATCAGCAACCTTATTCAACTATCCACTCTTATGTTTTAATGAAAATGAGAAATTTTGCAAGAACTCAACCCATTTCATGTCTCTGATTCAACTTATTCTAACTTCCCAAATACTGTAAAGCCTTATGGTCTATGTACAACATAAAATATTTAGGCATCAAATAGTGTCTCCAGTTCTTCAAAGCTTGAACAATAGCATAGAATTCCTGATCATAAACTGAATATTTTCTCTTAGCATCATTCAACTTTTCATTAAAGAAAGCTATAGGTCTTCCTTCTTGACTCAAAATAGATCCAATTGCACTTCCACTAGCATCACATTCAACTTGAAAAAATTTACTGAAATCAGACAAAGCAATTTTTGGCAACTCTACAATTCTTTGTTTCAATATTTCAAAACTCCTATGTGCTCCATGTGTCCATTTGAAATCATTTTTATCTCCTCTCATGGTTTCAGTCATAGCATTACAAATAGAATTGAAATTTTTGATAAACTTTCTATAGAAACTTGCCAATCCATGAAATGATCTTACATTCTCTGGTGTAGGCCAATCAAGTATAGCCATTACCTTCTCAGGGTCCATCCTCAATCCATCAACTAAAATCACAAAACCAAGATACACAATCTCTTCTTTCATAAATGAATATTTCTTCAAGTTAATCAACAAATTATCTTCCTTAAACCTCTGCAATGCTTGTCTGATATGCTCAAGGTGTTCTTTCTTAGTCTTACTAAATATAAAAATGTCATCAAGATATACAATTATAAACTTAACCAAGAATCTTTTCAAAACTTCATTCATCAACCTCATGAAAGTACTAGGTGCATTAGTCAAACCAAAAGGCATAACCAACCATTCATACAAACCTTCATTAGTCTTAAAGGTAGTTTTCCATTCATCCCCTTCTCTAATCCTAATCTGATGATATCCACTTTTCAAATCAATCTATGTGAAATAATTTTCTCCACTCAAGCTATCCATTATGTCATCCATCATAGGAAAAGGAAATCTATACTTCACTGTTATCTTTTTTATGGCTCTAGAATCAGTGCACATTCTCCATTCTCCATTCTTTTTAGGTGCTAACAAAGTAGGTACTGCAAAAGGACTCAAACTTTCCCTGATCAATCCCCTTTCAATAAATTCTTCCACTCATCTATTCAACTCAGTCTTCTCATCTGGTGTCAACCTATGTTGTGCTTTATTAGGCAAAATAGCTCCTCGTATAAAATCCATACACTGACTTATACTTCTCATAGGTGGTAAATGATCAGGTACATTATCAAATATTATGGTCGTTCATGTCTCTTGCAAATGTTTTACCATCAACCAAACATACTCTAACTGTGGTACAGTGACTTTCATCAAAATTCTCTATCAAAGACAATAATACTTGTTTCTTTCCATCCATCCAAAAAGTATATTGATTCAATCTACCATCATGCAAAGATTTCCTATCATACTGCCAAGGTCTACCCAAAATAATATGACAACAATCCATAGGCATAATATCACACAAGACTTCATCATGATAATTTCCAATTTTGAATTTAACAAGGCATTGTTCACTTACAAGTAGTTTATGCTCCTTCTAGATCCAAGCAATGTGATAAGGTTTAGGATTTTTCAATCTCTACAACTACAGTTTTTTAACCAGCTCTTCGGATGCCAAATTAATAGAGCTTCCACCATCAATGATTACTTTGCAACATTTTTCAATGATCTTACATCTGGTTCTGAACAAGATTTTCCTCAAGACAAGTTCTTCATCAGCTTCTTTATTATACAAGATCAATCTCAGTATCAAGTTCTAACCATTTTCAGGTTCATTAGCCAATTCCTCGACTTCTTCACAAGCCAAGTTACTTCTTCTATTACCCCCAATCTTCTTTCCAGAGTTATTAAATTCAAAAGCTCTGTCCTTCTTCAGCACATTTGTACCAAGTACCTTTAAACCAATACTTTTCTTCTCCCTTTCCATTATTGTTATTCCTAGAGTAACCAGTATAGCTACCTCTAGAGTACTTACCTCTTTTACCAGTAGGGTCATATTTCGATCCTTTATCTTGTACTGCATTGTCAAATCTACTACTTTATCCATAAGATCTACCTCTGCTTCTTTGAAATCTACCACCTCTTCCTCTTTGTCTTTGATCATGTATTTTTGTCAATATTTCCTCAGCCTTAAAAGAAAATTGGTATTCTTCTTCCACACTATCAATCTTCACATAATTGATCTCATCTTGAATAGATGTCCTTAGGCCATTCAAATATCTAGTCACATTTTCAACTTCATCATCCACATGTCCAGATCTGATATCCTATTTGTAAAATTCCTTAGTATATTCTTTCACACTCAATTCCCTTTGTCTCAAATTTTTTATTTTTCTCATCAAACTAAATTAGAAATCAACTAGAAGAAACTTCATTTTCATCTTTCCAAGTATTTTCATCCATGTCTTGATCTTTTCTTTTCCTCTCTTTTGTCTCTCAGTTTGCAAATGATCCCACCAAAGAGATGCATGATCTTTCAACTTTGTAACTACAATCTTCACTTTCTTATTATCAGGAGTACCTTCATACTCAAAATGCTTATCCATCTTAGAGATCCAATACAAAAGTGCATCGGTCTCAAGTCTTCCATCATAGCAAGAAACTTCAACAGTAGGTCTAGAGTTAGCATTAGAAAAAACTCTCAAGAGTCTTTCCTCATCCTGTTCAACTTTAGGTTCAGGATTAGGTGCTAATTCTTCTTCATCACTAACATCTTCAAGATGTGTGCCTCTTCTCTGGGCTATCTCTATAGCTATCGGGTTCTAGTAAGAACATAACTTTTTGCAAGTTATAGGTCAGATCTCAGATCCGTAACACTAAAACCAATCTTTAAATTTCTCCATGATCCAATCCACAAGAAATAAATTCACTTTGATACCACTTGACACAAGGGTGGGGAGGTAAAAGTAGAATTAGGGTTAATTGAGACTAATTAAACCCAAAACAAGCCCTATGAAGAGTTACACATGGAAGCAATATGAAAGCATGCAAGAAAGTAGTAAAACACAATGGATATGAGACAAGAAACTATCAACCACAGTTGTGCAATTAATATATTACTAGCAACATGCCTGACTATGAGGTCTTCCAGGTTTCGGCCTTATACAATGAATTTATGAAATTAGAATCATAATTCACATAATTCACAAACTTTTTCTTGTTCTTTTGGTATCTCTCTTCTAGTCTAACTAAGCTACCTCTCTACAACAACCCAAGCTTCAAATATATAGCTATCGAAGCCACAAGTCGACTAGTCAGGCATTTAATTACAATATAGGTCCACTTAGGAGAAGAAACCAAAACTAAAGCTAGAAATAATGAAACATGATGAAAAGATAGATTTAGATCCACATATGATCTAAGAATAGAATCTCAATTGTGCAAGATCCAATTCCTCCATACGGAACCATGGAGGACAAAATACCACATGTTTCATGAGTGAAACTGGCAGAAAATTGATGCCTGAGGAGAATTTTGATAAATTCCAAACCCAAATGAATTAGGGCGTGCACCCTTAGGAGAGTGTTCACAATCAGGTCCATATCACTGCATTAACTTTGCAAGGTAAGAAACCAACATAAACTTTGGCACTAAAACAAACATCAGACAGGTACAGGAAACATGAAATATTTTTGGTGATGCAAGATTTCCCAAGCCTCAAGATGCTCTTGCATCAATAGAGTTGGAGCTTGCATCCATGCTCAATTAATGACCAGTTGACTTCAAGTATAATTGAAATTTATTAGTCAAATCTTGATTATCCTTAATGAAGGTTTCTACATCATATAATTTCTTGTAGAAAGAATAAACATTCTATAAAACCTCTTCTAAATTTTTCACTAAGTCAGAAAGTTCTACCTATTTGATTGCTTTCTCAATTGAGACCCTTTCAAGTACCTTTGTCTCAATTTTTCTTTCTGACCATTGCATGAGCTTTTCATTGGCTTCACTGTCATCATTGTTCACCTTTTTAACAATATGAACCAATTGTTCCAAAATAGGTGAAGTCTCATTCACATCATCCATTTCAAAAGCTTCTACAAATATAACTTTCATTTCATGTAGTACCTTCTTCTAGTGATGTTCTCTCCTTAGTTCTTATTTCTTTCTCTTCTTTTTCAAGAGATCTTGAAATATTTTCATTTGGTCATAAGTCAAGTTATCAATGTCCCACTTTGAAATAACTATAACTTTATCAAGTGTGACCTGTGTGCCAGGAGACTTTTCCTTCTTCTTATGTTCTTTCTTCTTTTGTGTATTTCCACTCAACATTTTTACTAAGTCTTGGGGCATGTGCAAGATCATGAGGGGCCAAAAAGTGGCGATGTCAGTTCAAAACTTTGACAATGTAGCTGAAAACTTTTTTTTCACCCAAATTTGATAAAATGAAAAGGGTATCTTAAGGAGATTATCAGCTTTCTATTGATATAATTGCTGTCAAATTTTGAATTTGGTAAGTAAATATTAGTTATTTTCTAATTGAGCTACCTCTAAAGTGCTGATTTATATGCTGATTGAAAAATGACTATAACTTTCAGACGGTATAACATTTTTGAAATATGAAAAATGTGTCACATTCTATGCTTTGCCTACTATAAGGAATTTTTTTTTTTTTTTCAATTTTGTAAAGTTTTGAATGAGTTAAGGTGGTCAAACACGGGAGTTTTTTTATTCTAAAAATGTTGTAGCAAAAAATTCATAATTAAATATTTTTTTGGAATAAAATTACAAAAAAATGTGTCACATTCGGGCATGAGTCTACTACTTATATATAAAATCTTATAATAAAATATTATCATTTGATTATGATTAAGGTGGTTAGACATACACCTACTTATTTTTTTCCTAAAATTTTTGTACTGCTGCATTGAAATCTATACTTTTCACATATCATGCTAACTTTTTCTCAAAAAAGGCCTAGTAGTTTAGAAACTACATTCAATTTTCTATAGATTCTATTCTTATAACTTTTTTCTATTAGGTTCATAGCTAGTTGAAATTTTCATGTCAAGTTGACTAACCCTGATTTGCTGATTTTTCATTGCCACTTAAGGGCATAGTTTGGCCCCTCATGATCTTGCACATACCCCTTGGATAGGCTCTTTCTCCTTAGGCTCTAGATGCTCCTTAGTGGTTGTCTCCTTGGTATTCTTTTCTTCCACATGAATTCCAAAAATTTCTGTTACATATTTATCTGCTTGATCTTTCAATTTCTCCTCTCCTTTTCCTTTATTATCTTCCTCAGCAGATGCAATTTTTGTTGTTATTGTTGACTTGTCTTGTTTCTTGGAACTAGTACTCTATGAGACTTTTTTCTCAACTATGACCATATGAGATCTTGAAGGTTCAGTGTCCAAAATTCATGTACCCTCAATCTTTTTATAATCATGTACTTTAATAAGAATGGGATTGGTACCCGGTAATAGGGGATCTGAGGCTATCTCCTTAAGAATTTGGTTCTTTATTTCTTTCTCAGTCAGTGCATTGATGTTAAATAGCATGTCTTCAAGGATATCATCAATAGTGATCACATCCTATGATGCACTCACATCTTCCTTTTCTCTTTCCTCTTCCTCATGATTTTGAGGCTCATCTACATCTTCTTTATTATCTAGTGAGATCTCCCTTCACCGTGCTTTTTAGTATGACTTGGAATTTTGGGTTCTTACAGGCATCACTCCTTACTAACTAAACATTTAAAACTTATTTCCCTTTCTTCCTTACCACTGTAGATGAGGTAGATGCCTTATTTCCAAATTTAGGGTTGAAATTAAAGGTTCAAGTAGCTTGGTAATACCTCATTTCAATAGTCCTTCATGATGTTTGCCGACGACAAGTTATAGGAATCTTCAGAAACTTGTCTTGGCACAAATCACTCTTCATAATTCTTATGAACCACTCTGCAAATTCTCAAATCACTAGATGATATGAGAATGAATGGTAATATTTCACTGTATAGTCTGAAATGGTCAAATTAGGTCTTTATTAAATATTATGTACACTTTTTAGGTGAATTACAGTTGTCTCGGCCTTCACATGATAACTTGGTTATTGTGTGCTAAAATGTTGACACACTTATATGAGTCATTATATCCAAGATTGATCAAGAATGAGATCTCAAATGGTGACTCATAGCTCTCTATTCATGGAGTGCAAGGGTTTGTAATGGAGGCCATTAGATTAGACCTAGTTTGTGCCCATGCAAGTAGACCATAAAATGAAAGATTCAAAGAGGAAAAGAAAGAATGCTAGTCTCCATGATCATCAAGTACACATGCAAATAAAAATGAAATCTATTCTATATGATAAAAATGAATAAAAGAAAACTAATATATGAAAGGAAATATGAATCTAATCTAATATGCAAGTGTAAGATTAATCTAAATGGATTGCCATGAGGCATGAGAGAAGAAGAAAAGAAAAGAGAAGTTGCAACGTTCAAGCTCAAGTGCTCAAATTCTTCTCCAAAAATCACTCTCCAAACCTACAGCATACTATTAGAATAACTGAGATAGGTGTGAATCAGTTATCCATAGTCCCAAATAGAAAATGTATAACCAAAAATAATTTACTAAAACTTCTGTAGCTCGGTAACATAAAATAGTATTCTATATGTGATTTTACCAATTACTAGTTAATATCATATAGTGATTATTGATCAAATCCAATATGCAACATGAAAAGTATGATAACACACAATCATCATAGTCAACACATAACAAAAGACATTTATCATGGAAACCCTGTTAAGGGAAAAACCACCTGGGACCAGCAACCCAAAAATTGTTCACTCTTCTAAAGTGAGGTCGGTGAAAACCCAACCCTATTAAAGGTTACAAACACACTATTAGGTGTGACCTTGCTAGAGGATTTTAGACCAACTATTGTCTTCCAACCAGCATTCACTATGGGGTTGATAGGATAAGAAATGTACACTTTATGAATGACATTACAAGACTTTCAAGTCCACTCTATTAAGAGATTTATCTATTTAAAATGGTTAAACTATAACAATAGATGATCTGATTAAAATACAACTTCAATTACAGATGTTCAGATCTATATTATGCTCATTCAAATCCTCTGATCAATATATCAATTCTATTTTAATCAACATTCACTAACTTATTATCACTTGGTTATAGCTTCTTAACGCTCGGTAATCTCTGCAGTTTGGTTCTCCTTAACTAGTTTGATTAGGTATGCATGAAGCTTGTTCATGTGATATCTCTGCAGTCTCCTTCTTTTGGCATATATTTGATAATGAAGTCTTAGTCTCTTAAATAGACAAGTAAACCATTTTCTTCCCATCCATTTGATTTTGCCGCTTAATCTTCTTTGTCCATTTTGCCACTTTGACCTTCCTTGGCTGATGTGTCAGTAACATGTTTTGTTTCCATCCTTTAGATCTTCTTTGAATTTTGTTATCTGTCGATCTTTGTAACAACATTATCTCTAACTCTGAAATCATACACTTTATAGCTCATCAATCCTTGTCAACTAAACTAATCATGTAGTTCTTTTCTTCTAGTTGGTTAACAAATAAATGCATTGGTGAATACAAGCTCAGTTTCTACTGTGCTTGGTATACACTTCACTCTTTCGGTGTATACTAAAATGCTTCTTTAACTGACCACACTGCTTTGTGCATTTTGGCTCTATCCTTCATCATAGATGAATACAACATAATCAAGTCAATAAAATAAGGTCATAGACTCATTCATAAGTTACCCAATGTAATCCTTATCCTCATCTATCATATCCATCTTCCTCATGTAGATATATCTATTCTTCATCTCTTTTCTTCTTCTTTCTTCAGATGTTTGGGTATAGTAACTTACAGAATAAGTATTGTCAAACTAGTTGACATCAATGACAACATATTACTGATTTAATCATCTTACATATCTAATCAACAACTCAGTGATCTCAAATCATAGATCTTCAAGTCATACAATGTATTCAAATTAGTTGTAGTTCATCAATCTCTCCCTTTGGCATTGATGGCAGCACAAGAAATATAAAATGTGCCATACACATACCAAACATGTATGATACAACTCTTTTCAACAAATTTTTTAACTCATTAAGCTCTCCCTAGCTTGATATGTTTAATCACTACGTTAAAAAACAACATTACAAATACAAACTATATTCTGTAGATATGATCTTTGCTCTCCCTTTCTTTGTTTCTCTCTCCCTGTGTCTCTGGTTCATATTTTCATCTCTCTCTGTCTCTGTGTTTCGTATTGAAATCTCTCTCCCTTTGACAATAATACCAAAGAGAAATAGAAACATACAACTCCATGGTAGCCATGTAACTCTCTATTTTCTGGTGCATTCTCTGTATCTCGGTATACTGGTATGCAAATCTATAACAATTCTTCAATCTTTCACAACCTTAGACAAAATCCAATGTGTGAACTTTGTTGCATCAACATAATTGATCTTCTGATAAGATTAGGTTGATACAACCTCTAGATCACCTTAGTGACTGGTAGACAGGGGATGGAGCCCAAGTATATTCCTCAAGTATTCAAAAGTATCATTCGGTAGAGGCTTAGTAAATATGTCAGCAAGTTGCTCCTTAGATGTAAAAAATTCTAGCTTCACTTGCTTCTCCTATACTTGTTCTCTTAAGTAGTGATACTTAATAGATATATAACTTATTTTAGAGTGCATCACTAGATTCTTTGAAATATTAATTGCACTAGTGTTTTCACAATATATAATCATAGGCTCAATGATTACCTCATTCATACCTTCCAACACTTGCTTGATATAAGCAATATTTGAATAGTTAGTAGCACCAACAACATACTCTACTTCAGCTATAGACTGAGAAATACAAGATTGTTTCTTACTTGTCCATGTAACAAGTCTTTCACCGAAGAAAAATGCTCATCTGGTGGTACTCTTTCTATCATCCATATTTCCAGCCCAATTAGCATTGGTGTATACCTTAAGTTCAAACTTGCCTTCCTTAGGATACCACAGTCTATAATCTTCAATTTTATTTAGGTATCTTAAGATTCTATTTGTAGCAACCATGTTTGATTCTCTAGGGTTTGCAAAAAATCTAGCAACTATTCCAATAGCATGTGCTATATCAGGCTTGCTGTGAACTACATACATTAACTTACCAATCATGGATCGGTACAATGTCTAATTTACCTCAATAGTTCCATCTTCTTTAGTCATTTTACATCCTATAGCCATTGGTGTTCCCACAGGTTTAGCATCTTCCATGCCAAATGTCTTCAATACTTCCTTTACATATTTAGATTGTGTGATGAATATACCATCATTCTGCTAAATCACTTGTAAACCTAGAAAAAACTTAATCTCTCCAAACAAAGACATTTCAAATAAACTCCTCATTTCATCATAAAATGACTTACAAATGTGATCTTGTCCTCCAAATATTATGTCATTGACAAATATCTTAGCAATTAAGACAATATCATCATAATTTCCTTTCATATATAGATTTCTATTCTCACTAGTTCTAAAAAATCCAATACTTAGCAAATAGTTATGTAGCCTTTCATACCAGGCTCTTGGTGCTTGCTTTAATCCATATAAAGATTTATGTAATTTACATACCATGTCTTTGTTTTCTGGATCAATGAACCCTTCAGGTTTTTCTATGTAGACTTATTCTTCAAGCACTCCATTCAGAAAAATAGATTTGACATCCATTTGGTAAACTTTGAACTTTTTGTGTGTAGCATATGCAAGCAACATTCTGAGTCCTAATCTAGTAATAGGTGCAAATGTCTCACCATAATCTATTCCTTCCTCCTGTGCATATCCCTTGCATACTAACCTAGCTTTGTTCCTTATTAACTCTCCATTCTCATTGAGCTTGTTTCTAAATATCCACTTAGTACTGATAACATTCTTGTCCTTAGGTCTCAGTACTAAACTCCAAGTTTTATCCTTTTCTATCTATTCTATTTCTTCTTTCATTGCATTAACCTATTCATCATTTTCTAATGCAACTTTTACATTCTTTAGTTCATATTCACAAACTAGACATGTACCTTGTCTTGCTTTACTCCTTGTTTGTATGCCAGCTTGTCTGTCTCCAATGATTTGTGTCCCAGGATGATGTCTGGGAAAGTTCATTTTCTTGTTTGGTAGGTGCTTCCTCCTCTTTAGTTTCCTTTTCCTATCCATCGGTATTATTTTCCTGTTGACCAGTTGTCACTGTCTGTAGTGTCGGTAGATACTCTGGTTGTTCAATGTAAGTGAATCTACCATAATCTTTCGGTTCCTTTGTGCTTCCCTCTGCATTCTTATCATCAAACTCATCAACCCGTACATTATTACTTTCAATCATTTTATTAGTTACTTTGGTAAGACACTTGTATGCTTTAATTTCGGTGGAATATCCTAGAAATATCCATTCGCCACCTTTTGAGTCAAATTTTCCATTTCTTTCATCTTTCAGAATAAAGCATTTACTTCCAAAAACTCTAAAATAACTTACAGTGGATTTGTGTCCAAAACATAACTCATAGGGTGTCTTATTAGTGTCCTTCAGTTGTACTCAGTTTAGAACATAAACTTCTATTCTTACAACTTCTCTCTAGTATGTTTGAGCAACATTCTTTTGTAACATTAGTGTCCTAGCATAGTCAACTATTGATATGTTCCTCTATTCAACTATTCCATTTTGTCAAGGTGTCCTCAGTGCTGAGACCTATTTTTTAATACCATGCTCATTACAAAAGTTAGTAAATTCATCAGAAATAAATTCACCACCTCTTTCAGATCTCAAACATTTCAATTCTTTACCAGTCTCTTGCTCAACTTTTTCTTTATACCACTTGAACATCTTAAATGCCTCTGACTTTTCTTTCAAGAACATGATTGTCATTAATCTAGTATAGTCATCAACAAAAAGGATGAAATATCTATCACCATAGTAACTTTGAGTTCTCATAGGACCACATAGGTTGGTATGAACTAACTCAAGTAATTTCTTTGTTGACTAATCTTTTCTTTTGAAACTAGACTTAGTCATTTTACCTTTCTGACATTCATGACACATAACATGATCAGGCATAGATAAGTTAGGTAGACCTCTAACCTTTTTATTTTTATTGATTTTAATCATGTTATCAAAATTCACATGACATAAGCTTTTATGCCATGTCCATGCATCTTCATATTTCATCATTAAACAAGAAGACTGATCATTATCAAGATAAAAAAAATTACCTCTCGATTGTGTTCCACTCCGAAAAAGTCTTCCTCCATCATCAAATATCTTCACTTTCTTTCTCTCAAAAGAAACTTGGTGGCCTGAATTGTTTAGTTGTGCCACACTTAGCAAATTGTAGTTTAATCCTTTTACCCAATAAGAATTATCACATTTTATTCTATCATTTATCATCAGGGATTCTTTTCATTTTACCATACAAGGTGCATCATTACCCATTCTCATAGATCCTCCATTGTATTCTTCAATATGACCAAATTTTTCTTCATCACCTATCATGTGATGTGTACAAACACTATCTATGATCCATGTGTCATTTTTATTTACCTTAGAGATAAGTGATGTCTCTACATACCTTTCATCTTCCTCTGACTCATCACAACAAATACTACCTCCACATCCTCATTAGTGTCGGTATCAGTGAAATCTTCTTCTGTAATGTAGCACACCTTCTTTCCTTTATCATTACTATCTTGGTTGTCTCTATTATGGTGTTGGTAACTCCTATTTCCTCTTCTCCCATAGCTTCCTTCACCAGATTGGTCTTTGTTTTTGTCATCATCTTTCCTATGTGGACATCTAGCAGCAATATGACCTACCTCTTTATAGTTAAAGCATGCTAAAGGTAACTTACCCCTATATCTACCTTTAGCTTTAGGCAACCTTCTAGCCATAAGAGCTTCAAGTTCATCAAGCTCATCATCAGTATTGCTATCACTATCATCATTCTTATTTCTACTACTAGACTTACCAATCTTCAGAGAAGAGATAAAAGTAGATTCAACATATGGTACAACATTGTTATCATAGTTGTTCAATTCAAAGGTTGTTAACTTACCAATAAGATTATCAAGAGTAAGGTTATTACCAAATGTAGACCTATTTTCATGAATTGTAGATATTCTGATTGCATAAACTGGCAATAAGGTTCTGAGAACTTTTCTTACAACTATCTCTTCATCAATAACTCTATCAGATCCTCTGATAGCATGAACTACCTCTTTCAATCTATTTGTATACTATACAATATTTTCTCCCTCCTTCATTTTCATATCATCAAATATTCCCCTTAGGCTTTCGGATCTAGCTCTTTTGACATTCACATCACCACTATAAACTTGAGAAAGTTTATCCCACATATCTTTAGCAGTAGTACAGTCCTTGATATCTTCAAATTCAACATTTGTATAGGCAGAAACAATCTCCATCATTGTAACATTATGCTCATGTCTATCTTTTAGTTGATCAAGGGTCAAGGGACTAGTGGGTGGTGCAATGTAGCCATTCTCCATTAGTGTGAGGGTAGAATTCTCAATTCCAGATACATGTAGCTTCATTTCACTTTGCCATATTGTGAATTTATCTTTGTTTAGCTTTGGCACTTCCCTTTTGTACATTTTGAGACCTTTATGATGAATTCCTTAAAACATTGTTCTAAGAAACCAACGCTCTGATACCAATTGTTAGAATAATTGAGAGGGGGGCGAATCAGTTATCCAAAGTCCCAAATACAAAATGTATAACCAAAAATAATTTACTAAAACTTTTGCAACTTGGTAACATAAAAGAGTATTATATCTGTGCTTTTACTGATTACTAGTTAATAACATATAGTGATTATTGATCAAATCCAATATGCAACATGCAAAGTATGATAATGCACAATCATCATAGTCAACACATAACACAAGAGATTTAACTTGGAAACCCTGTTAAGGGAAAAACCACTTGGGACCAACAACCCAAAAATTGTTCACTCTTCTGAAGTGAGGTCAGTGAAGACCCAACCTTGTTAAAGGTTACAAACACACTTATAGGTGTGACCTTGTTAGAAGATTTTAAACCAATCGTTATCGTCCAACCATCATTCACTATGGGGTTGACATGATAACAAATGTACACTCTATGAATGACATTACAAGACTTTCAAGTCCACTCTGTTAAGAGATTTATCTATTTACAATGGTTAAACTGTAACAACAGATGATTTGATTACAATACAACTTCAATTGTAGATGTTTGGATCTATATTATGCTCATTCAAATCCTCTAATCAATATATCAATTCAATTTCAATCAACATTTAGTAACTTATTGTCACTTGGTTATCAATAACAATACTAAAAATCTTCTATATCCCTAAAAATGAGAAGGAGAGGCCTCCTTATAAAAGATTTTGGATGATCAAGATTAAGAGGCAAAAAGAAATGAGCAATGGTGGAGATTAAATCTTAGTTAATCCATGTGCTCAAGATTCTCAAGAGGCCAAAATATGTGTGGAAGAGATTAAGAGGAAAAAGGAGATTCCACTCACCTTAGAAAGTGTGCATTCAATGCGTAGACAAAAAGTCTTCTTCTTTTTGTTTTTATTTTATTATTTATTTATTATTTTTAGCAAAGTGGTTTCCATTATTTAATTAAAACATTTTTTATTTATTTAAAAGAGATTTGTTCTTTTAATTAAATGTGGCTTAGGATAAAGTGATTTTATTATTTAATTAAAATATTTTTTAATTTAAGTAAAAAGGAGCATATTCTCTTAATTAAATAAAACTTAGGATAAATGATCAAACCTTAGGAAATATTGAAATAATTGAATTAATTACGATTTGATCAAGGAAATTGATTTAAATTGAAAATATTGCAAAGCATTGATTTAGGAAATTGATAAATTAGTTCCATCATTTGATAAATTGAAGAATGGGGGCCCAAAGTCTAGGCGACCATTTTAGGGTGCATACATTTGCCCCTCTTTGACTAATGTGTGATCTTCATGGGAACACATGTAGTCAAAGAATGAAGTTCAAATGTGAGATCGATTTGGGATCACAAAACAACCTAAATGTGTGATTGATGAATGAGAACACATCAGGAACAAGATAAGATGATTGAAAAAGACAAGTAAAACACCCCTGTTAATAGGTAATTGTCAAGTCTCAAGCAAGGTTTCCCCAAGCGAAGCAATTGATAGGATTGATAAAGCTGAATCAAGGATTGAATTTTGATATGTACTACCCCCTCATGATCAAAATTGAAATGAGATAGAGGAGAAACAACAAATTGATAAATTTGATCAAATCGAACTAAAGATAAGGTTCTCGATGTAAGATGAAAGATGTAAGGATCACAAAACCAAGGTAGATCATCAAGCATGAAAGATTATGCCCCAACGTTGAATTAGAAAAAAATAAGTGGGGTGATAGTGAATGGAAGATAGAAGTTTGGAAGAGGTGGAAAGAAATGGAGAGAAGAAAGAGAATTTGCCTTAGGAAAGAGGATGCCTCAAAATTAATCAACTATTTAAGATAGAAAATTTCAATTGAGATCATGAAAGAAGATAAGGAAATGAAGATCAAAACGTGATCACAACTGATTAAAAGTCCAAAAGAAAGATGAAGAAAAATCCTCTCAAACTCCCAATGCAGCCTAAAAATGCAAATTAACATGAAGTCTAACAAAGAAAGCTACATGAAAATGCAAAGGTGTACTTGGAATAGAGAAACTATAACATAGGATTTTGTGTTCATCATTCATTAGAGAATGTTAAGGAACTTATTTTCATCATTGGGCCATTATTAATAGACATTGGAAAATCACACAAGCATCACTAGTCAAAAGCGCAACTATGAAGATATGAATGTGATTTATATCGGATTGGAATGTGGAAAGATTCTAACATAAGCATCAAAGACATAAAAGTCAAGGTAACTTCAATGTTAGCTTACCCAATTTAATGTAGCAAAACCACACTCGCATCAAGGCATAGATGTTAGGATGACTATAAGAATGGTAGTGCAAAAATAGTCAAAGATGACACCTCAAACCTCTCAAGTGTTTCAAGGAGACAACATGAGATACTTTAGAGCTTCAAGACCACACCCACAAGAAGAAAGAAAATAAAGTGTGCCCCATACCCCAAGTCCTCTAGCTATGCATCCCAGAGAAACTTATTAGACAAGGACACTCAACGAAAATCAATAACAGTCAGCACGCACAGAAAAGATCATGACATATCTCAAGCACTAAGTGTTGTGTTTAAAAATTTATGTATGTTAACTGATACTGAGTTTTGGGGATAAAGATTGAATGTTTACAAGCAGGTAAGGTCACATGACAAATCTGAGTAAGACCAAACCGAGAAGTGTTGAGAAACACTCGATGTCAGGGGTTGTGTTGAAAAACATAGTTGGGGTGGTCTTCAAAAATACCATTTGTGAGGTGTTCTAAAGACTAATGCATCCAAAAGACAAAAGCTACCATAGTTATGCCTCCTAGAAAAGGACAAAGACCAATTCCAAACCAAGGCAACAAGGACAAGGTATGATGGAGAAAGGCTAAGTGTCGAGGATGCATGCTAAGAAACAAGGGTGCAAAGGCCTCAAGTAGCACACGTTTCTATGTTTTCACCACTTAGATTTTATTGCAATTTTTTCTTTTTGAGGACTTTTTATATATTTTTTTAAATTTTTTCTACCAAGGTGCCTGTTTCCAAGTTTTCACCAAGGTACTTTTTCTATTTTTATTTTATTTTATTTTTTTTATTTTTTTTGCATTTTTAGAATATATAAATTTTTTGGAGATACATCAAAGCACCTATTGCTAGTTTTTCACTAAGATTATCATTTTCTCAGGACATTTTCAGATTTTTAGAGTTTTTGATAATATACCATTTTTAAAGATTTTTTTAGGATCAATAAGTATGTACAAAGGATGCCCCCAGATGGAATGGGCATCAAAATCCCAAATAAGTGTAAGGAAACTCAGGTGTGGAAACAACTGCCTACACTAATCTCTAAAGTTAAGTATTGTGCAAATTCTTTTTAAATCCTTACAATTTTAGATTCGTTAACTACTTTAAAAAAATATTGCATATAGAAAATAGATAGAGAAGATTGAAACACATAAACACAAAGATATGCCGGTGGGGAAAAACCTTTCTGTAAAACAACCCCACCCCTCAAAAACCTACATAATGTATTATCTTCAACACAAAGACTACAACACACTTGCAATGCAAGTTCTTTCAAGAGATGAGAGACAAGTCTAGCAACATAATAGTATATCTATCAAACTTATGTCTCTCCCACATAAGCAACATCATATATATAGACTCCTCAGGACCCAACAAATACCCAAAAAAGGATTTTGGCATCCAACCACCAAGACCAATGCACGAAGCCACATGTACATAGCTGTTACATGCAATCCCAAGAATAGGCATCCATCCCTAGAATAGACTATGATAGCTTGTCATAGAATCCTCCAAAAATAACGGTCACAAGAGAAGTGTAAGAGAATCTATCATACCAACCTATTTTTGGCATATTCTCTTACACACACCAACCACTCCTTCTTGGGCACCCAAATAGGCCCAAGTCATAAGATGCTCTTACACCTGTCATAGCACATTCCTTAAATAGTTCTTATGCATCGCAACAATACGTCATGACTATTTCAGTCATGATCTCCTTATGGAAAAGATATCGACACATCAAGTGGAGTGACACATCAACATGCCAACTAGGCATGTACACTCACACTTAATATCATTATTTGCAAAAAATACATTTACAAAACAAATAATAAGAATAGGAATTATCCAAGGTTGAGACACCTTATTCCTAACATTCTCCCACTTGTCAAACACCTTGTAAGAGCAACAGGAACATAACAGGAACTTAACCGCTATAGGCCAAAAGGCCCATAGACTCTGAACACCATCTGAACTTCTTAGTGCCCACTAGTTTTGTTAATGCATCTGCAACATTCTTCATAGTATCTACCTTCTCCAAATTTACCTTTCCATCTTCCACCATATCTCTCACAAAGTGAAACAGCACATCAATGTGCTTCATTCTGGCATGGAAAGTTGGATTCTTTACAAAGAAAATAGCGCTCTGACTGTTACACCAAATAGTAATCTATTCTACATTAACACCAACATCAGAACACAATCTCCTAAGCCAAATGGCTTCCTTACAAGCATGAGTAGCAGCCATGTACTCAGCTTCTATAATGGACAAAGCAACCACAGGTTGTTGCTTACTCATCTAACTAATGGCACCACCAAACATAGTGAACACATAAGCACTGGTGGATCTCTTGCTATCAATATCACCTGACCAATCTGAATCCACAAACCCATGAATACAAATTGAATGTGGAGATCCAAAAGATTTACCATGATAACATATGGAGTAATCTGATGTACCCCTCAAATATCTAAATACTCTCTTAACTGCATCCCAATGTACCCATCCATGGTTAGCCATAAACTGACTCAGGACTCCCACTACTTGGGCAATGTCTCGTCTAGTACAGACCATAGCATACATAAGACTACCAACTACACTAGCCTAAGGTACTCTACTCATGTCCTCCACCTCACTAGGAGATTTTGGACAATCATCTACAGATAACTTTGTTCCCACAAAAATAGGAACACAAAGTGGTCTACAATTTGCTATGCTAAACCTATCCAACATAGACTTCACATACTTGCTCTGACTCAACTAAATTTTTTTGTTAGACCTGTCTCTACTGATTTCCATACCCAAGATGTACCTAGCTGCCCCAAGATTTTTCATCTCAAAGTATGCTGACAACTGAGATTTAAAATCAGAAATCATACCCTTACCCTTCCCAAACAATAACATATCATCAACATATAATGCAACAATAGGAAGGTGATCATTTTCAACTCTGAAATAAACATAATGATCTAATTTCAATCTAACAAATCCAATTAAAAACACAAAGGCATCAAACTTAAGGTACCACATCCTAGGAGATTTCTTCAAACCATATAGATATTTCTTTAATCTACAAACTAAGGATTCTTTACCTTTAACAATATAGTGCTCAGGCTGTGACATATAAATCTCTTCCTCCAAATCACCATGAAGGAAAGCTATCTTCACATCCATCTGTTCTATCTCTAAATCATATGATGTAGCAAGAGATAACAGAAATATAATGGATGTAGTATTGATGATAAGAAAAGCACCAGTGGTGGAGCATTTTTCCTTAGAGGAAGATTAGTTTCTTGGCTAAGCAAGAAGTAGAATTGTATCTCACAAAGCATAGTAGAAGAATAATATGTAGCAGCAACAAACAATTGTAACCAGATAATTTGGATGAAGCAGATGCTGAAGGATATTGGAATAAAATTTGTTGAACCTATTGTTATACATTGTGACAACACCGGTATAGTTAGTATGTCTAAGAATCCTGTATTACATTCTAAGAAAAATCATATAGAGATTAAGTATCATGTTGTAAGAGAGAAAGTTTTTGAAAAAGAAGTCAGACTTGAGTACATAAGTACAAAGGAGTAGATAGCAGATATATTCACAAAGAATTTGCCTAAGGATACATTTGAGCATCTCATAGGTATGCTTGGGGTTATGCCCCAGCCTACTTTTGAGAAGTAATGTAGTTGGTTGCATTTGTCTAGTGGTATATGATCCTTATCTTTCTTCTGGACTGGATGTTGGTACTTCCTCTATGGGGGAGTATGTGTATCTGAGTTGAGTCATGAGGACTCTAGTAAATGTATTTTTTGAAAACTGTCTTTTAACATTGATTTGTTGTTGACTTAGTGATGGAATTTCTATCATTGATGTCAATGGGGGAGAAGTATGCATGAAAAGCAATCTGAGACATCTTTTGAAGAGAACTGAATAGGATAATGAAGCAAGATTTGATTGATAAAGAGGATTTGAAGAAGCAGTGTTGTAGTATTGGATTTTTGGAACATTGGATGTTTTTCATCTAAACATTGGATGTTTTTCATCTATGTTGCCATCAATGCCAATGGGGGAGATTATTAGGAATGAATGCTAAATGTTTGGTAGAAATTTTGTAGTATTTGTTGCATTCATGACTATGATTGTCATTGATGTCAACACAATGATTTATCGAAGACTTGCAGAAAAGCAGATAGAGTTTGGATTAGCGTACATGGGTTATTATAGTTGGAGCTATGAAATGTTTAGGTTATACTCTTTGATATGTCATGTGTATATGGTTAAGAGAATAGACATTAATTCATTGATTCATGGAAGTTATGATCATTTTGGTGGAACCAGTATGCAGGCAGTGTTCCTAAGTAGCGATTTGTGGAAATTGGATGATATCTCCTAATCAGGATGGAATCTAGTTTTGGGCAGTTAAAGGGAAGTTAAAGACACATTGATAGTGACTTGGTTGATAGCATAGACTTTGAGGTTGCATGAGTGAATATTTATTATATTTGGATGCTGACAATTTTGTGTAATTTTGGTGTAGCGTGTGGAAACTTTTATTTTGTAACTGTATGTCGACTCATTTGAAATTATTTGAGTGTGGTATAAAGGAAGGAATGTATTTCCTTGTTGTAATGTGAAGTTATGATTGTGTGTGATGTTGTATGCATGAAGTGAAAAAAAGAGCTAAGTATGAAAGTGAATTTGTAAAGGAAGACATGCGAAGTACAAAGATCAAGAATTGAGATCTAATGTAACAGTGGTGCAGGGGCACCTAGAACAGGCCCCTCATCAATACTATAAGTTTTTTGTTTTGTGGTGCTCTTGATGAGCTATGTAATTAGAATAAAGGTCTGAGGACCTCTTTTTTTTTGTACTTGGCAAAGCTAGTTAGGGTTTAGAAGGTCTTAGGAGTTGTTAGGAACCTTGCAGAATAGGGTCCTTAGAAGAAGTTAGTAATCCAATTTGAATTTTTTAAGTTGTTTTAGAGTGGAATCAAATATTAGGTACTTTAGATTGCCACTAAGAGGGTTCATAAGCCTTAGAAGGCTTCAAATAGTTTTATGAAGCAAGGAAATTACAAACAATACAAAAGTTTTTGTACTTGGCAAAGCCAGTTGGGGTTTAGAAGTTCTTAGGAGTTGTTAGGCACCTTGGAGAATAGGGTCCTTAGAAGAAGTTAGCAATCCAATTTAGATTTTTAAAGTTGTTTTAGAGTGGACTCAAAGATAAGGTACTTTATATTTCCACTAAGAGGGGTCATAAGCCTTAGAAGGCTTCAAATAGGTTTATGAAGCAAGGAAATTACAAACAATACAAAAGTTGCAAAAGTTGCAAAGTGCAACTTTGCAACTTTCGAAAGTTGCTTGACAACATTTCTTAAAATGTCCTAAAATAGTGGACTCCCTCTAATGTGATGAGAACCCTAAATGTACTAGGGAAAGACCTAAGAAGACAATATATGAAAGGAGAAACTCTAATTTTGCCAGTACGGTGTATCAGAGTATGGACAGAGTGACTGGTGTGACTGTTCTGTACATGGAAAAGACAATAGTGAATGAAATGAAGAATTTTGTGTGCTATGTTTTATCTTTTATAGTTTGGAATTGTAATTATAATTGTTTTTAGTGGATTTTATTCAGTAGCTGTTATGTAACTAGGTTTCTTTTATCAAGTTTTTCATTAGTTTGTGTGTGCCTGTTTACTATCCTAAACTAGGCAGTTGAACTTGTAAACCATGTAGCTCACTATCCCACCATCGAATAAGTATGGCCATTTGGGGATAGTGATTAGGTTCAATTTATTCTATGTGTGTAGGAGGAGGGCCCTTCAAAACAAGAGGAAGCAATTTTAAGCTCTTACCCTGGGCGAGCATAAGCCAGCCCGGCTAGGGAAGTTGACTATTGTAGAGCTTGCAAATGGCAGGGTTTTGAAGATGGTGAACCAAGAAGGCATGGAATAGTTTGGGGAGTGAGTGAAGACCCCCTGATGAAAAGGAGAATCCTTTTCCAATCCTACAAGGCACCAAACCAAACCAAGGAGCAGATAGGCCTAGAAACCCTCCAAACCCTTAGTTTGTGTAAGGGTATAGTACGGCCTCTCAGGGACCCAAAACCTATAAAATCTCTAAGGTTGCACTAAATAATTGATAGTCTCTTAAGGAAGCTTGTGGAGATTAGTGGAGGAAACTAGGGTAAAAGCTTGATTTCTCAGAGTAGGAGGGCTAATTGGGGCTCCCTCCTTGTAGCCTTACTTTGGTGGGAAAATGAAGAATCGGTAGAGAGGCTTAGTGTTTGGAGTTGTTCTAAGCTTGGAATCAAAAAATTTGGGAGGTTTTGAAATATCTTTATTCCCTTGCAAGGTAAGAGAAAGGAGTAGTGAAGGAAGACACTAGGGAAACTTGTGAGGCTTGAATGTTCCTTATCCAGCAGGAGAGCCTAGCACTTTGGCAAGGAGAAGTTTTGATCAAGATAGAAGAGTGGGGTTTAGGATTAGGGGATCTAAGCTTGGAAGAGATCCTAGAGGTCAATTTTGTGTAATAACAAAGCACCAAGATTCTTAAACATAGATAAAGCAACATGAACTTGTGATTGGTTCATCCTCTCTCCCTACCAAGTGGTATTAGAGCCTTATAAAGGTGTGGGAAAAGTAATTGCAGAGAAAGGTGGATGCTTTCACCTACTGAATCTAGTGGATCAAGCATGATGGTGACCAATGTGGAGTTGGCCAAGAAAGTAGAAGAGCAAGAGGAGGATAATAGGTTATTGAGAGAAAGATTAGCACAACTGGAGAAGTTGTTAAGTGATGTCCAAGACACAAAAAATAGAGTTAAGGACAAGATGGAGCAGAAAGAAGAGAAGAAAGTTAAAGAGAAGGAGCTTGAGTTGGAGGAGGAAGCCCCAACATCAAACCCTGTTATACCAGAAGATCCTTTCTTGAAGGCATTAAAGGAAATGAATAGCAAAGCTTTGGAAGGCATCCCTTTGTTCAGTGGCAAGATGGATCCAAATCTATTCATGGATTGGATTGATGGAATGGAGAACCATTTTGAATGTGGTGGTGTCTCTGACGCTCAAAAGGTCAAAGTAGCAAAGTCAAGGTTAAGAGGCTCTACTCTAACCTAGTGGAAATTTGTATAAACAGAAAGAGAGAAAGAAGGGAAGAGTCCTATAGTTACTTGGAAAGGAATGGTGACTAAACTTAGGTAGGCTTATATGCCTAATGATTATGAGATACAGTTGCATAGGAGAAGGTAGAACCTTAGATAGAAGGAGATGGATGTACACTCCTATACTAAAGAGTTTCAAAAGCTATGCCTAAGGTCCAAGGTGGTGGAAGATGAAAGCAGTAGGTTGGAAAGGTACTTGAATGGTCTTAAATGGTCCATCCAAGAAGATATGAGCCTTGTCACTCCTAAAATAGTTCATCAATGCTATCAAATTGCTTTGAAGGTGGAAGAGAAAGGGAAAAGGAAGCACGACCAAACCTCAAAGAATAGAGGAAGGGGTAGAGATGGCAGAGGGCATAGGGGAAGCTATGGGGGTAGAAGCAATGACAATAGACCTCAAGGTGAGTCCAAGCTGATTGAACAAAATAGAGAGACCAGCCAAAGGTGTGGCTTGAGCAGAGGTAGATGATTTTGAGGAAGAGGTAGATCACTAGGAGGAAGACGACCATCTTATTTTTCTGCTATGAAGTGTTACCACTATCAGCAATTGGGGCATCATGCCTATAGGTGTCCTGAAAAGGGATCAACTTCTCAAGGTGACAAGAAGATAGCCTATGTGCATGAAGATACTTCAAGTGTGAAGTCTCCTAATGTTTAGTTGGATTTTGAGAGTGGTGAAAATTTGATGATAAAGAGGGTCCTAATCAGAGAACCAATCAAGGAGGAGCCCAAACAAAGAAGGTCACTCTTCAAGGTGAGATGCAAAATAATGGGAAAAGTCTATAAATTTATCATAGATTCAGGATCTACTGATAACATAATCTTTGAGGGGGCCATCACCAAGCTCAAAATTCCCAAAGAACCTCATAGCACTCCTTATAAGGTCACATGGCTGAATAAAGAGTAGCATGTCTTAGTTAATGAGGAGGTGTGGATTGAGTTCACTATAGGAGGATACAAGGACAAGCTATTATGTGATGTTTTTCCAATGGATGCCTATCACCTTTTACTAGGTAGACCATGGTAGTTTGATAGAAAGACTATGCATGATGGAAAACTAAATTCATACACCTTTGTGAAGGGTGGTGTGAGCTAAAAAATTCAATCTTTACTTGAACAATAGAACCAAGGAAGTGGACCTAATGTGCTGATATTGAAGGGGAAAGAGTTCATGAAGACTCTTGAGAAAGAAGGAGAGGGTTGTGCTATTGTAGTGAAACCCAAGGAAGACATAGAGAACAAGAAAGAGGGCATCCCTCATGAAGTACAATATATTTTGAAAGAGTTCAAAGGCATTATATCAGATGGAGCACCTGCAACCTTACCACCTAAAAGAGAAATCAGCCACCAAATAGATTTGGTCCCAGGGACATCATTATCAAACAAGGCACCCTACCAGCTAACTCCTAAATAGAATAGTGAAGTTGCAAAGGAAGTACAATAATTGATGGATCAAGGGCTAATAAGGAAGAGCATCAGCCCATGTGCTGCCCCAACCATCTTGGCACCCAAGAAAGGAGGAACATGGAGGTTATGTACAGACTCCAGAGCCATCAATAAGATTACAATCCTGTATAGGTTTCCCATACCTAGGATTGAGGATTTAATGGATTGTCTAGGAGGGGCTAAGTATTACACAAAGATAGACCTTAAAAGTGGTTACCATCAAATAAGGATAAAAGAGGGAGATGAGTGGAAGACAACTTTGAAAACCACTGAAGGACTCTATGAACAGCTAGTCATGCCATTTTCTCTCTCCAATGCTCTAAGCACATTCATGAGGCTCATAAATGAGGTGTTGAAAGACTTCACATGTAAGTTTGTGGTAGTCTATTTAGATGACATATTAATTTTTAACATGAGTAAAGAAGAACATTTAAAGCATCTCAAGACTGTATTGTCTAAATTGAAAGAGGAACACCTAACCATCAATCTAGATAAGTGTGACTTTATGAAGCAGGAACTAGTCTATTTAGGCTTTGTTGTTTCTCAAGGAGACCTAAAGATGGATGACACTAAAGTTGCAGCAATATTAAGTTGGCCAACTCCCAAGAATGCCAGCGAAGTGAGGATTTTTCATGGCCTAGCTCAATACTATAGAAAGTTCATCAAGAACTTCAGTGGGATATGTGCTCCAATGATGGAAACCATCAAGGGTGGAATAAAAACTTAATTTGTGTGGACACTTGCAGTAGATAGGGGATTTGAAACATTAAAGAAAGAGGTAGATACTAAGCCTATTCTAAGGTTGCCAACCTTTGATGAACCCTTTGTCATTGAATGTGATGATAGTAACATAGTAGTAGGAGGAGTTTTGAGTCAAAGCAATAGACCAGTGGATTTCTTCAATGAGAAGCTTAATGCAGAAAAGAAAAAGTATTCTTCCTATGATTTAGAACTCTATGCACTTGTACAATCCCTTAGGAAGTGCGGGCATTATCTTTTTCCCAAAGACTTTGTGGTGTTCACCGACAACCAAGCTTTGATTTTTCTCAATTCCCAAGACAAATTAAGCCATAGACATGTCAAGTGGGTGGAGTATTTACAGTCTTATACCTTCACCATCAAGCATAAGAAGGGGCAGCTCAACAAGGTAGCAAATTCCTTGAGTAGAAGGTTGCTCACTATTTAAAAAGTTCAAATAAAAGTATAGGATTGGATAACTTCAAAGAGCTGTACCAAACTGATGAAGACTTTGTAGCAGCATACAAGGTGTGCCAAGAACATTTGAATAACTTTCATGGTGAGTTTACATAGTATACATTGCAGAATGGACTCTTATTCAAAGGAGGGAAATTGTGTGTTCCAAGGGGATCCATGAGGGAGAACCTCATTCAAGAAAAACAATGGGAGTTTGAGTAGCCACTTTGGCCTTAAGAAGACCTTGGAATTAGTCAAAACATACTACTACTAGCCTAAAATGCAAAAAAATTTCAGGACCTATGTTGAGCAATGCATCATATGTCAAAGAGCCAAGGGTACTTCTAAAAATGTAGGACTTTATCAGCCTCTTTCAAAACCAAGCAGACCATGGGAATGTGTAAGTATGGATTTTGTGGTTGGTTTACTGAGAACAAAGAGTGGCTTTGATAGTAGTTATGTTGTAGTGGATAGATTCAAAAAAATGAGTCATTTTATCCCATGTAAAGTCACTCATGATGCAAGTCACATTGCCTATTTGTTTTTCAAAGAAATTGTAAGAATTCATGGCTTGCCAAGTAGTATTGTCTCTGACAGGGATAGAAAATTCATGGGACACTTTTGGAGGTCCTTATGGAAAAGACTAGGTACCAATCTAGCATTCAGTTGAGCCTACCATCCTCAAACTGATGGTCAAATGGAGGTGGTAAATAGGACACTTGGTAATTTTTTGAGGTGCTTAGCCAAAGAATATGGTTTGACATGGGATTTAGTCAAAGAATATGGTCCATCTAAACAAAGCAAGGATGGAAAAAGGAGTGCCTACAAAGCTACAGATGAAGAGAGTTGGTCTCTATCCCATATTAGCCAAATATGGATAGAATGCATATAAAATTGGTCTACCGAATGATCTAGCAATCTCGCCCATCTTCAACATTGCAGACCTTATCAATTATAAAGGACCTCTCACTGAGGTAGATCAGAATGTCCATGAAGCTAAACAAGATGTTCAAACAGCATCCCTACCTCCCAAAATCAAACCAAGAGTAGAGAAAGTGTTAGACTCCCAGCTGCATACAAATACCAGGCATGGAGTTTATAAAGAACACCTTATAAAATGGTAGTGTAAACTTGATTCAGAAGCAACTTGGGTCCCTGAGAATTAGTTTCATCTCTAGGTCATAGATCTCTCCCTCCTCTTTCCAGCAGGGACTTAACCTTTTTATGCTAGGAGTATGGTGTAGGGGCACTTAGAACAGGGCCCTCATCAATACTTTAAGTTTTTTTTGTGTGGTGCTCTTGATGAGCTATGTAATTAGAATAAAGGTCTAGGGACCTCTTTTTTTTTGTACTTGGAAAAGCTAGTTGGGGTTTAGAAGGTCTTAGGAGTTGTTAGGCACCTTGGAGAACAGGGTCCTTAGAAGAAGTTAGTAATCCAATTTGGATTTTTAATTTTTTTTAGAGTGGAATCAAAGATTAGGTACTTTAGATTGCCACTAAGAGGGGTCATAAGCCTTAGAAGGCTTCAAATAGGTTTATGAAGCAAGGAAATTACAAACAATACAAATGTTTTTGTACTTGGCAAACCTAGTTGGGGTTTAGAAGGTCTTAGGAGTTGTTAGGCACCTTGGAGAACAGGGTCCTTAGAAGAAGTTAGTAATCCAATTTGGATTTTTAAAGATGTTTTATAGTGGAATCAAAGATTAGGTACTTTAGATTTCTACTAAGAGGGGTCATAAGCCTTAGAAGGCTTCAAATAGGTTTATGAAGCAAGGAAATTACAAACAATACAAAAGTTGCAAAAGTTGCAAAGTGCAACTTTGCAACTTTTGAAAGTTTCTTGACAACATTTATTAAAATGTCCTAAAATAGTGGAGGCTCCCTATAATGTGATGAGAACCCTAAATATACTAGGGAAAGACCTAAGAAGACAATATATGAAAGGAGAAACCCTAATTTTTCCAGTACGGTGTGTCAGAGTACGGGCAGAGTGACTGGTGTGACTGTTCTATACATGGAAAAGGCAAAAGTGAATGAAATGAAGAGTTTTGTGTGCGATTCTTAATCTTTTATAACTTGGAATTATAATTAGACTTGTTTGTAGTAGATTTTATTCAGTAGCTGTTGTCTGACTATGTTTCTTTTATCAAGTTTTTAATTAGTTTGTGTGTGCCTATTTACTGTCCTGAACCAAGTAGTTGAACTTGTAAACCATGTAGCTCACTATCCCACCATAGAATTAGTATGTTCATTTGGGGATATATGGTAGGTTAAATGTATTATATGTGTGCAAGAGGAGGGCCCTTCAAAACAAGAGGAAGCAGTTTTAAGCTCTTGCCCTAGGCAAGCATAAGCCAGCCCAGCTAGGGAAGTTGATTGTTGTAGAGCTTGCAAATGGTAGGGTTGTGAAGATGGTGAACCAAGAAGGAATGTAATATTTTTGGGAGTGAGTGAAGACCCCCTAATGAAAAAGAGAAGACTTTTCCAATCCTATAAGGCACCAAACCAAACCAATGAGTAGACAGGCCTAGAAAAGGCCTAGAAACCCTCTAAACCCTCAATTTGTATAAGGGTATAGTATGACCTCTCAAAGACCCAAAACCTATAAAATCTCTAAGGTTGCACTAAATAAATGATAGTCTCTTAAGGAAGCTTGTGGAGATCAATGGAGGAAACTAGGGTAAAAGCCTGATTTCTCGGAGTAGGAGGGCTAATTGGGGCTCCCTCCTTGTAGCCCTATTTTGGTGGGAAAATGAAGAATTGGTATAGGGGCTTATCATTTGGAGTTTTTATAAGCTTGGAATAAAACAATTTGGGAGGTTTTGAAACATCTTTATGACCCTGAAAGGTAAGAGCAAGGATTAGTGAAGGAAGACACTAGGGAAACTTGTGAAGCTTCAATGTTCCTTATCTAGCAGAAGAGCCTAGCAATTTGGCAAGGAGAAGTTTTGATCAAGATAGAAGAGTGGGGTTTAGGATCAAGGGATCTAAGCTCAAAAGAGATCCTAGAGGTCCATTTGGTGTAATAACAAATCACCCAGAGTCTTAAACATAGACAAAGCAACATGAACTTGTGATTGGTTCATCCTCTCTCCCTATCAAACAGTGAGTGTGGTTTGGCATAGTCAGAGAAGATGTAACATATTATTATATTGAGTAATGAAAAGATTATTTGGATAGTGTGTTTAGTGATCTTACCCTGGAGCTATTTGGGTAGTGGGTCCTTTTGTCTTCCATAACTTTTAACCGGGTTAGAATCTTTTAACAGGGATTCAAAATCTCCTAACAAGGATTCACATGCACTAAATGTATTTCATAAGAATCCTAATAGAGTCCATCCTCTCATAAGGAATATTCATATTAGTACATCTTTTGTGGGCATCATTTGCACTGGGGTTTACTCTTTGATCAGGAGGCTCCCTAGTCAACATATCTTGTGTTATTGTGTATGAATATCTTTCTATGGTTGGTAATTGTATTGCTTATATGGTTTAATGTTGTTGAAGATGATAAAAGTTATAATTATGTGATAACTAATTCACCCCCCCCCCCCCTCTTAGTTATCTTGGTGGACTTTACTTTCTAACATTGTCTTGTTCTTCTGTAACTTTTCCTAACTTTTCCAAGTAAGTTCCCCATCTTTCTTCAAATGTGTCTATCTCAGCTGCTAATACATGTTCGATTTGCATTGTAGATGTGTGATAAAATGTTGAAACACTTCTATGAGTCATTATATCCAATATTTCTCAAGAATGAGGTCTCAAATGGTTTATAATGGAGGCCCTCAATTTAGACCTAGTTTGTGCCCATGCAAGTACACCATAAAATGAGAGATTCAAAGAGGAAAAGAAAGAATGCTAGTCTTCATGATCATCAGATATGCATGAAAATGAAAATAGAAGCTATTATATATCATAAAAATGCATGAAAGAAAACTAATCTATGAAAGGAAATACGCATGGAAGATTATTCTATGAAATGAAATATGAATCTAATCTACGATGCAAGTGAAAGAGTAATCTAAATGGATTGTCATGGAGGAATGAGAGAAGAAGACAAGAAAAGAAAAGTTGCAATGTTCAAGCTCAAGTGCTCAAACTCTCCTCCAAAATCACTCTCTAAACCTGCATCATAACCATAACATAAAATCTGGATCTCTAAAATCTGGATGCCTGGATACCTAGATGCCTAGATGCCTAGATCTCTGGATCTCTAGATGCCTCAAATGAGAAGGAGAGGGCTCCTTATAAAGGATTTTATAAATGAATGGATGGTTAAGATTAAGAGGTAAAAAGAATTATCAAAGGAGGAGATTAAATCTTGGTTGATCCATGTCCTCAAGATTCTCAAGAGGCAAAATCAATGGACACAAGTAAGAGGTAAAATAATTAGTGGTTGAGACAAAGAGGTAAAAACCTTTTTTCAGAAGTCAAAAGATTCTATCTCATTGGAAAGTGCACTTTTCTTTTTTATTTTATTTTATTATTTTTAGCAAAGTGATTTCCATTATTTAATTAAAAGATTTTTAATTTATTAAAAGGGATTTTTATTTAATGAAAAGGGAGCATGTTCTTTTAAATGAGACTTAGGATAAATGATCAAATCTTAGGAAATATTTAAATAATTGAATTAGTTACAATTTGATCAAGGAAATTGATTTGAATTGAAAATATTGCAAGGCATTGATTAAAGAAATCGATAAATTGGTTTCATCATTTGATAAATTGAAGAATGGGGGCCCATAGTCTAGGTGACCATTTTAGGGTGCATAAATTTGTCCCTCTTTGACTAATGTGTGATCTTTATGGGAACACATGTAGTCAAAGAATGCAGTCAAAGTGTGAGATCAATTTGGGATCACAAAACAACCCAGATGTGTGATCGACGGATGGGAACACATTAGGACAAAGATAAACTGATTGAAAAAGACAAGGTCAACCCCCCAATAAATAGGTAATTGACATGTCCAAGATACGAATCTCTAGAAAGGTTGCCCAAAGCAAAGAAATTGATAGGATTGATAAAGCTGAATCAAGGATTGAAGTTGGATAGGTACTGCCCCCCCTCGTGATCGAAATCAAAATGAGATAGAGAAACAAAAAATTGATAAATTTGATCATAGCAAACTAAAAATAAGGTTCTTGATGTAGGATGAAAGATATAAGGATCACAAAATCAAGGTAGATCATCAAGCATGAAAGATTATGCCCCAAGGTTGAATTAGAAGAAAAGAAGAGGGGTGAAAGTGAATGGAAGATAGAAGTTTGAAAGAGGTGGAAAGAAATGGAGAGAAGAAAGAGAATTTTCCTTAAGAAAGAGAATGCCCCAAAATCAATCAACTATTTAAGATAGAAAATTTTGATTGAGATCACGAAAGAAGATAAGGAAATGAAGATCAAAACATGGCCACAGTTGATTAAAAGTCCAAAAGAAAGATGAAGGTAAAAATGCAAATTAACATGAATTCTAACAATGCAAGCTACATGAAAATGAAAAGGTGTACTTGCAATATAGCAACTATAACATAGGATTTTTGTGTTCATCATTCATTAGAGAATGTTAAGGAACTTATTCTCATCATTGGGCCATTATTAATGAACATCAGAAAATCACACAATCATCACTAGTCATGAGTGCAACTATGAAGGTATGAATGTGATTTATATCGGATTGGAATGTGGAAAGATTATAACATAAGCATCAAAGACATAAAGGTCAAGATGAATTCGATGTTAGCTTACCCAATTTAGTGTAGAAAAATCACACTCGCATCAAGTCATAGATGTCAGGATGACCATAAGAATAGTTGTGCAAAAATAGTCAAGCATGATTCCTCAAATCTCCTAAGTGTTTCAGGGGGACAACAAGAGACACTCTAGAGTTTCAAGACCACACCCACAAGTAGAAAGAAAATAAAAACATGCCTCATGCCCCAAGTCCTGAAGCTAAGCATACCAAAGAGACTTATTGGACAAGGACACTCAACAAAAATCAATAAAAGTTAGCACACAAAGAAAAGATCATGACATAGATCAAGCATTAAGTGTTGTGTTTAAAAATTGAAGTGTGTTAACTGATACTAAGTTATGAGGATAAGGATTGAATGCTTTCCAATAGGTAAGATCATATGAGAAAACTAGGTAAGAGCAAACTAATAAGTGTTGAAAAATACTTGATTTAAGGGGTTGTGTTGAAAAACATAGTTGGGGTGGTGTCAAAAAACACTGTTTATGAGGTTTCCTAAAGAATAACATATCCAAGAGACCAAAGCTAACATATTTATGCCCCTTAGACAAAGACAAAGACAAATTCCAAACCAAGGCAACAAGGACAAGGCATGATGGAGAAAGGCTAAGTTTCAAGGACACATTCTAAGAAATAGGGGTGCAAAGGCCTCAAGTAGCGTCCATTTCCATGTTTTCACCACTTGGATTTTATTGCAAATTTTTATTTTTATTTTTATTTTTATTCTCATTTTTATTTTTATTTTTTTGGGACCTTTTATAATTTTTTTGTATTTTAGCTACCAAGGCGCCTGTTTCTAGGTTTTCACTAAGGCACTTTTTTAAATTTTTTTAAAATTTTTTAATTTTTTAATTTTTTTGGTATTTTTGGAATATATAATTTTTTTTGGAGATACATTAAAGTGCCTATTGCTAGGTTTTCACTAAGATGATCATTTTTTCAGGACATTTTCAAATTTTTAGAATTATTGACAATATATCAATTTTTTGGATTTTTTTCAGCATCAATAACTATGTACAAAGGATGCCCCCAGACAGAATGGGCATCATGGATAGAACTTCTTCAAGTGCAAGACATTTATAGGATCAGGGAGCTTCTCTCTTGCTATTGCAGATAGTAAATAAACACTTGTCCCAAAAGCTGTTGTAATGATGTAAGGTCCAAGCCAATTAGGTTCAAATTTTCCCTTTTGATCTCTATGTTGTTGATTCTTAGGATTTTCACGTAGGACAATATCTCCCAATTGGAATTCTCTAGGGAAAACCTTTTTGTTGAAGGCTTTGGACATGCACTTTTGATAAACCCTCATATGCTCAAATGATGCTTGACATTTCTCATCTAGAAGTTCTAACTCTTAAAGTCTCATAGCACGGTAGTCTTCATCTATAACTAGTCCTTTGAGGGAAACTCTAAGTGAAGGAACCTCAACCTCCAAAGGTAACACTACTTCAGCTTCATATGTAAGGGAAAAAGGAGTAGCCCTAGTAGGAGTACAAATACTCATTCAATTAGCCCACAAAGCTGGATTTATCTGTAAATGCCAATCTCTACCACTCTTACAAATTGTTCTATGTAGGATTTTAAGAATGGTTTTGGTTGATGACTCTTCTTGACCATTTCCTTTGTGGGAAGTAAATGGAAGACCAATGTTGCTTAATCTTGAATTTCTTGCAGAGTTTCTTAAGGTCTTTATTTTTGAATTGGCCCCCATTGTCAATGATAATCTTGGAAGGAACTCCATATAGAATGATGATATGGTTCATAATGAATAGAGAAATTGTCTTATTTGAGCGAATAGAAAGTGGGATAGATTCTACCCATTTAGTGAAGTAATCAGTAGTAGTGATAATAAACTTGTGTCCACCTGATGAGTTAGGATGAATCTTCCCAACAAGATTAAAGGCCAAGCACTGAAATGGCCAATGAGATATAGAAGGAATGAGCTCCCTTCCTAGAGCATGTATTAGGTTACCATATTTTTGACACTTTTCACATGACTTTGCAAAAGATACTACATCAATCTGCATTTTAGGCCAATAGTAACCCACCCTAAGCAACCTTTAGGCCATGGAAAGACCATTGGAATGTCCCCCATAGATGTCGTCATGGATGTCAACAAACACTTGATCAGATTCTTCCTTTTCTAAGCATTTAAGAAGTGTTCCATCTAGACCTCTCCTATACAAATAACAAGAGATAAGGGAATGGTGAGAGGCATTTTAGGTAAGGTTTCTACATTCAGATTGATTAAAGGTTTTAGGTATAATGCCATCACAAAGGTATGAGTAAATGACACCATAATAGGATGAATCATGACCAACAATGGTACAAATGACATGACTTTCTTGGGAGTGATAGATAGGGTGATGTAGCTCTTCCACCAAGAATTCAAATCTAGATTCATGTTCCCCTAACTGAAGGAGTGAAGCAAGTGTAGCCATAGCATTAGCTGCTTTATTTTTTTCTCTAGGGATTTGCTGAAATGTGACAAATGGGAAGTATCATTTCAAGGAATCGACCATTTTATTGTAAGGTACTAGTTTCTCATTTTTTGTTTGATATTCATCATTGACTTGGTTGATTATCAGCTGTGAATCCCCATAGATGTGTAACTTTGTGATTCTCCATTCTATGGCCATCTAAGGTCTATTTGTTAAAGCTTCACGCTCAGTAATTTTGTTTGTACATGGGACCCATAACTTGTAAGACTTAGGAATCATGTAACCATGAGGAAAAAAAAACAACACACCATCTCTTAAACCATTTTGCATAAAGGATGCATCAAATAACATCTTCCATGTTCTTTTAGTCATATACATGAGGTATTCATTTGGGAAGTCAATTATCTTGTATTGGGAACTCAGCCAATTGATTTGATATGGCTTTTCCTTTGATTTCTTTACACTCAATGTACTCTATGTAAAACTCTAAAAGGATCATCATCCATTTAGAAAGTCTACCTATGAGGGAAGCCTTACCTAGTAAATACTTGAGCAGATCTATTTTTTCTATGAGGTGTATAGTGTGTGCAAGCATGTAATGTCACAACTTTTAGGAAGCAAACACAACTGCAAGGAAAGCTTTCTCAATGTTGGTGTAGTTAACCTCATATGACACAAGAGTGTGACTAATGTAGTATATTGCTCTTTCTTTCCCATGTTCATCAAGTTGATCTAGCAATGCCCCCAAGGAAGATTTTGTTGCTGAAATGTATAGAATAAGTGGTTTTCCTGGGATAGGAGGCATTAAAATGGGAGGATTTTCTAAGTATTTCTTGATTTGATCTATGCTCTTTTGACAATCCTAATTCCAAACACATTTTTCTCCTTTGTGTAAGTTCTTGTTGAAAGGTTGAGCTCTATCTCCCAACTGTGAAATGAACCTCGTTATGGATTGAAGATGTCCTTGAAGACTCCTCATTTGACTAATTTTTCTAGGAGGTGGCATATCTATGATTTCTTGGACATTTTCAAGGTCTACCTCTATTCCTTTTTCTGAAATGATGAATCCTAGTAGTTTTCCAAACATGACACCAAATGCACCCTTTTTAGGATTTAACCTTAGATGAAATTGTTCCATGCAATCTATAATGACTTCTAAATAATCTAAGTGTGTGTCTCTTTTCTTAGACTTGGCCAAGGTGTCATCCACAAATCTTCCATGTTTTGATGCATCATGTCATGAAAAATGGTTGTCATAGCTCATTCATAGGTGGCTCCTGCATTTTTTAATCCAAAAGTTATAAAATTCCAACAATAGGTACCCCATGCACAAGTGAATGCAATATTTCTTGATCTTCATGAGATATCTTAATTTTATTGTATACGGAAAAACCATCCATCAAGGAATAAATCTCATAACTTGTAGTCATATCCACTATCATGTCTATATAGGAAAGTGGAAAGTCATCCTTTGGATATGTTCTATTGAAATCTCTAAAATCTCTGCAAATTTGAATGGATTTATCATGTTTGGAAAATGGTACAATGTTTGATATCCATTCAACATAGTCAATAGCTCTTATGAATCCTGCACCAAGGAGTTTTTCTAATTCTTCTTTGACTAGGAGAGCTATGTGAGGATGCATCTTTCTCAATTTCTATTTAACCAGTTTGACACCTAGAGCTATGGACAAGTGATGCATGATAAGATTAGTGTCCAACCCTAGCATATCTAAATATGTCCATGCAAAGTTGATCTTGTTTTTCTTTAAGAACTTAGTGTAAGCTTTTTTTTCATGTGGTGACAAGGACTGAGCTAAGTGTACTATCTGTGGAGCCTCATCTGCACCCAAATTGATTGTTTATGTTGATTCAAATAGCACTGAATAACTATCTTGAAACTAGCTAGAGAGATGATCAAGTACCTCATCCTTAGGCACCTCAAAGAGGTTTTCACCCTTGGATATGTCATTTATTTTTACTTTTTTTGGTTTTGACAGTGCCACACAGTGGTTTTCACCATGATAACTCTTATTCTTTTGATTTTATTATCTTTTTATTTTGTGACTAAGGTACTTGATGTCTGGATCTGTCATGCTAGTAGCTGGTTCACTGGTGGAAGAGACTATGGGTTCGATGGCATTCAAGTAACAAGTTATCTTATAAACATTTTGGAATTTTAAGAGCTCAGGTTCTTGATAGCATTGGGACCAATCAATGAGGTTAGGATGAACATGAGGTAAGTCAATGACTGGTTCAAGGTTATGAATGTGAATGATATCATCTTTGGTGAGTGAAGAGTTGGAGTTCGTCAAGCATCCATCTAAGCTACCCAAATTGGGATTCATCCTAAAATGTGAAGAATCATCCACTAAGGCAACATGTGGGTTCAAATATTCTAATTTTACATGTGACTCGTTGGCTACCTCAGTTTGAGAACTATAAGTGTGGATGACATCAACATCCTTGTCAGCTATGGAAGGCTCTAAGAAGGAGTCCCATTCATACTCATATGAACTTGTTTCTGAACTTTGACTAGGATGTTTACACCATGAAGGTTTAGGACATCTTGATGTGGAAGTTCTAATGTCATCAAGCGTAACACCTTTTCTCTACATCATATGAACAATATTCTTGCATTCCCGTTCTCTAATAGGATCTTCTACATCTGATTCATCCTATTCTAAGGTTGCAACTATCTCATGAGTGATTGAACTATCTGAATATCCCCAAAGGAGATTAATGGAGGTGACCCAATCTTCACACATATCTTACTAATTTGTCAAAATAGGTATGTATTATAGTTCATCTTCACTATCCAACTCATCAAGGAAAGGAGTAGTGTTCTTGTTGTGATTGACAAATCCTAGGCCAACGGTCTTCTTAGACTTGCGTCTAAAAAGATAATGATCAAGAGGTTCAACTCTAGCATCCAATCTATGACTAAGAGGGCCATGTCTAGGATAGCCCATCTATTTTACAAAAACATACCCTCTTCCATAAGCCTTAGGAGAGGGAGAGAATTTCTCACTGTGCATGTATTGCTCTTCTCTATAAATCTAGTCTTTAACAACCACCTCTTCTTTCTCATCTTGAATAGGCACTAAGGACTCTATAAATGTGCCAAATAAAGTCATAGTTGAAGAGGAAGGTCTCATTTCTTGTGAAGGCTTACCATAAGACCTAGGTGAAGTTGGTAGTGTTGTGAGGGTGTTGATTTGATAGCCCCCCATGCCAAGGTCTATTGACTTGAACTTTCCTTCACATTCAGCTAAGGTTGCATCCAAGTCTTCTACTTCTCTGTTGAGGAGAACATGAGCACTCGTTGAATCGATTTAAGAGATAAAGTGTTATCCACATGTATACAAATCTCTAGTCCATTGTAGGGGAACTTAACACACTAATGATAGGTAGACGACACTGCTTGCATATCATGAATCCACGGTCTACCAAGTAAGATATTATACACAAGGGGGCCAACATGAACTATTTGGAATAAAACATCTTTTTAAATAGGGCCAATCCTAGTAGGAAGGATGGCCAAATGCTTGGAACTTCTTTCTACCTCATCATAGGCTTTGATATTGATATTTTTTCTGGTATCTATAACCAGTTCAGAATAACCCAATGTCTTCAAAAGACTCAAGGAACAAATATTAAGCCTAGAAACCCCATCTATCAACATGTGCCTAGCATGGGTTTTTTGGATCATGACCTCAATATGAAAAGTGAGATTATGTGGGTGGATCACAGCTTTATCATCATCCTCTAAAAATGTAAGGTAATGAGGGCTAGCAATATGGTTAACCATGTTTTGGAACTGATCAACATCTAAATTGTTGGGGATGTTCACTATGTGTAAACCATCCTCAAGAACTTTCTTGTGTCTCAGGAACAACTCTAAAAGCTCAAAGATCAAAATTTGAGCTGGGTTTCTTTGCAATTAATTGACAAGATTATAGCTCAACTTAGGATTGATTGTTGGTTTTGAGGTGACATTCTTGTATGCCAATTTCTTTGGTTTACTTGGTTGACTTGAACTGTGTCCTCTAATGACAAGGGGACCTTGACTTCATGTAACAACATTGAGAGTTTGAGACGATGCTCTAGAGTGAGTACCCCTTAGTACTAGGATGGGTTCTTCATCAAAGATAGGAGGATAGTCCATGACTAGATCATAACCATAGGGATCTTTATTCCTCATCATGTTGACATTCTCTTCTACAACTTCAAGCATGTTGACAACATTCTCTACATTTGTGTAAGTGTAATTGACCTTAGCAATGCCATTCTTAGGTTTAGAGGTTTCCCCCTTCTCATACTTGGGCAAAGGTTCTTTGAATTCCTTATGATCAACGTTGGTGTTCAATCCATCTACCTTAAGTTTTCCATTCTCAATGAGATCTTGGATGATATGTTTAAGTTTCCAATAGTTTTCAATATCATGTTCAATGCCATTGTGAAACTTGCAAAAGGCTTTCTCATCCCACTAATGTGGCCTAACATTAGGTATATAATGCTTTGCAAGATCTTGATGATGCACAAGTTTGTTGGGAATGATTTTTTTCAAGACATCGTCATATGAATCACCAAGTTTTGAGAACTGATGTCTCTCTTTCTTAGGCTTATCTTGATATCTTCGCTTGTTCTCTTTTTGATTATATGCATTGAGTGTCATGGCTTGAACAACACTAGACAAGTGGAGAAGAACTTGATCTTTGGGTTGAGAGGAGTCCAAAACTCCGTCATTGACCAATTGTTTGTTCCTATTCCAATATGAGTTCTTTCCTTTATACTTGTTATGGTTGTTGTTATTTTGACCATTGTTGTTGTTGTTGTGTCCATGTTTGGTCAAAATTCCTTGTTCTCTCAAAACATTCTCAATCCTACATGTGGTTTCAACCATGCTATCAAAGGAGTCAAAAACCATCTTCCTAACTTCAGACCACATTTTGAGAACCAAGTTACTAACAAGGATGTCAATCTTCTCATTTTCAAGAATGGTCCTAGAGTATTGAGAGCATTTTCATCCCCACCTTTGCAAGAAAGTGACAAAGGATTCTCCTTTATTTTTCTTTAGGTTGCATAAGTACAACATGGTGATAGATCTTGAAAGGTTGTATGAAAAGTTTAGGACAAATCTATGGATGAGCTCTTTGAAAGTCTTAATAGAGGGAGTTATGTTGGTAAACCATTCCATCACTTGACCCTTAAGACTCCTTGGGACCAATCTCATGAGATACGAGTCATCTTGATGGAACTCAAAACATGTGGTATATAATTGACACACGTGATCATGGAGATCTCAATTCCAATCATACTTGACACATTGAGGGATCTCAACCTTTCTAGGAAAGTCTTTCATGATAACACTTTTGTCAAAAGGATTAGGAAAAATTGAATCAAGCGAGATTGAACTCTTGGGTGCCAACATCTTTTCCATCATACTCTTAATTTTTTAAATCTCTTCTTCTTGAGATGGACCTTGTTTCTTAATCTTCTTGTCCACATCAAAGTTGTAGGTGACTCTAGTGCCCTTGTTGATTAAACTCTCTAGGAACTTGTCTTTTTTTTCTCTCTCTAAGTATCCCTCCACATACTGCTCAAAGAGTAGTTCTTGTTGTATCTTCATGAAGTGTTGGGATTTGAGGTAAAAAATTGAGCTACTTCCCCCATATTGTGAACCATGGTGACCACATTGTGAAGGTTGTCTTGAGTTCCTAAGAGGTGTTCATCTCCTATAATGATCATGTTGTGAATCCCTTCTTCCTCTAGGGATAGGAGATTGTGAAGGTTTTCTTGAATGTCTTCCACTTCATGGAGTCTTAGGAGTGGATGGAGGAGATTTGTTTCCACCATGAACACACATGTTGTTAAATTGATCATTAAATTGTTGGGTCAAGAGTCTATCTTGCTCTTCTTGGAAGGCTCTCTTTTCTATCTCCAACAAGGCTTGTCTCTCTGACTCTAGGATTCTAGATCACTCTTCCTTTTCAGCTTATTCATCTAGGAAGGCTTTTCTTTCACACTCAATTCTCTTAAGTCTTTCACTCATGTATCTTGAAGTTGTTTTGAGTGGTGAACTTGGTCTTGAATGTTTAAAAAATTCATTGGTGTATTTTGCATTCACATGAGTTTCATAGAGTTCATCATCTTGGTTTTAATGTTGTGATTATTCTTCTTGATAGGCTTGCCTCTTATCTCTTTCATCCCTTTGGTGTGCATCCAAATATCTAGTTGAGATAAAGGGTGAGACTGGTTGATCTTCACAAGAGAAATTACCAAACAAAATTTTATCTCTATGTTTTTCAAATATGTCATCAAGGCATTTATCCATTTCTTCCCTCTCTCATCGAGTCATTGTGTAACTCATATCCATGTCTGAGCGAGAAGATGTTAAGGGTTTACTCAACTCACTAAGGTTACTCTTGGGATCAAACCAAACTTTTGAGTTGTTCTTGGGTGATTGATCAAATAAGGGTTATTTTCCCTTACATTTTGGGTGAGTTTGAACTAAGGGTAATTGGTCAAAAACTACTTGAGGTCACTTTCCTTGATATACTTGATATCTTGTTGTAACCGACATGGAAGAAAAGGTACTAGGTGATAGGATGACCCTAAGAAACATTGGTACCAAACTAGGATAATAAAAGCACTCACTTGTCCAAAAGAGAGGTGATAAGATAGAATTTTGCAAGAGGCATAAACCAACACTTCCATAGAGGTGCCTACTGAATGGGTGAATACCCTAACACATATGGATTAGGGGGATGATTTACCCAATTTATATTGATTTAATTTAAATTTGTATGGAAGTGAATGGACAAGAGATTACTAAAAATCTCCAAGCATGTTATCAAAGGATCCAAAGGTTTACCTTCTCAACAAGGATGGTTTCTAGCTCACCGACTCCAAGCAAGGTCACTCGTGAAATCAAAGATTACTAGTTCAAGAGGTAAAAATGTAAGAATCCAAGGTGAAAACATGCTTCTAAAAATGGGGAAAGTGACCTAATTTGACTCGGATCAACTGAGGAAGATTGGAAATGACAGGATAGAAAATCGAGCAAATTGTAAAAAGTTGGTTTTTTGACTCAGGAACTCATTTTTTGTTCAAGAAAACAATTGTCTCCAAATAATGAGATAGGGACAAAGAAACCTTCTCCATAAAAAATAATAGTGACATAGTATTATACTCCCTAAGGACTCTACTTGTTTATGTTCTTAAATTGTTGTTTAGTCATGCACAAAGTCATAGAAAAGAAAAATTTGGTTGCACTATGGTTCGTAGTAATGGTCAATTCTGCAACTCTTGCAATCTCATGTGGGAAAAATCCAATCTCAACACATAGAGGTTTTGACACAATCCAAGAACTTAATCAATCAGGACTTACTGAGGAGATCTAACAACTCAACAAGAGACCACACCTGTGGAGATTTCTTCCACAAGGATATTTATATAGTAGTTGTTGCTCCATGGAAGGAATAGCTAATACCACTTGAGGTTCCATCCACATGGTTTATCCAATAAAGGGAGTTTCCACTATGGTTAACCCTCTCTAATGAGGAAGACTCACAATATCGACCACATTGGGACTTAGCTTGGATTCAAGGGTTCTAAGTTTCTGATGTGCCCAAAAGGGAATAGAGAATAATCCTCTAGCCTCTTCACCTCACCAAAACATAGCAAGAAAATTAATTGACATGCTAAGTTTAAATCACCTCACCAAAACATAGCAAGAAAATTAATTGACATGCTAAGTTTAAATCACCTCACCAAGGTTTGTATGCCAACAAAAATGACTACTGATCTCTCTAAACAGGACCAAGAGAGAACATACCATCAAGTGTTGAAGACTAAACAAAGTAGGACAATGAGATGATAACAAGTCCTTCCCTACCTACAAGGAGTTCTATCATCAAGAAGAGCTTCACATGTAAGAGAAGCGAATGAATCCCACTCTCTCAAGAATGCCACAAATAGTGTTCATAGGGCCTAATTACTATGTGAAACATATATGCAAGAAATAAAATCTATATTCATTCTTTCCTTTAGAGAAAAAACTTGGAAGTGTGATCTATGAAAGAAAGAAAAACTCAAGTTAGACACGTGAGAGATTCATTTTTATTTTCAAAATCCAAATGTTATAGAGATACAACAAAATACCTCAAGTCTGAAGCAACGCGCAATCAAGCCACAAACTCTCTAACAAACAAGATAAGCAAATAAGGAAATAAGATATGCAACATATATTCAACTTATGAAAACCATAGGGTTAGATTTGAAAATAAGTTGTTACAAGCAATAATAACCAGAAAATAATCCAAATGACAACTCATATCATACATTGAACCATGTGGAAAATAAGTGCAAGCTAATCATTAAATGCCCTTTTTTTTCAATTTTGATGTTTGACCTAGTCAACAAGATCTGATTTTTTTTATATGAATTTGGCCCCAAAAATAGAAATGCAAAACAAAGACCCCTACTAAAAAAGAGAGAGCTTTCAAAAAATGTAAATTTTTTGGAAAAATTCCTTCGTTTCTACCCTAGGGACCTGATTTATCAAAATAGACCAGTTTTCAAACATTGAATTTTTGAGCCATATTTGTATCACAATAAAAAAAAAAAAGAACATTCCATTTGTACAATTCTCATACCTTTCTGAAAATGTAAAAATTTCCAAAAAAGATGGACATTTGTGACCATAAATGAATATTCATTGAAAATCATAAAAAAATCATAGCTCTTAGGAAAATGATCAAAAAAATTTGAGCTTCAGAATGAGACATACTATGATGATCCCCCATGTACAAAAAAAAGGTCAGACGCAAATTCCCAACCGTTTGAAAGATATGATCAAATCTTTCTAAAAATCCTAGGTTTTTGTCTCTAAGAAAATTTGCATAAGGGTTAGGCTTAAAAAACATCAATAAAATAACTATGTAAAGATTAGAAAATTTGAATAAAATGAAGGAAAATCAGGAGCATCAGCCCCACGGTGGGGGCCAAAAATATGTGCTAAAATGTTGACACACTTCTACGAGTCATTATATCAAAGATTTCTCAAGAATGAGGTCACAAATGGCAACTCATAGTTCTCTATTCATGGAGTGCAAGGGTTTATAATGGAGGCCCTTAATTTAGACCTAGCTTGTGCCCATGCAAGTACACCATAAAATGAGAGATTCAAAGAGGAAAAGAAAGAATGCTAGTCTCTATGATCATCAAATATGCATGCAAATGAAAATTGAAGCTATTCTATATCATAACAATGCATGAAAGAAAACTAATCCATGAAAGGATATACTCATACAAGATTATTATATTAAATGAAATATGAATCTAATCTACCATGCAAGTGCAAGAGTAATCTAAATGGATTGCCATGGAGGCATGAGAGAAGAAGACAAGAAAAAAGAAGTTGCAATGTTCAAGCTCAACTGCTCAAACTCTCCTCCAAAATCGCTCTCCAAGCCTGCATCATAACCATAACATAAAATTTGGATCTCAAAAATCTGAATGCCTGGATGTCTAGATCTCTGGATCTCTGGATGCCTCAAATGAGAAGGAGAGGGCTCCTTATAAAGGATTTTAGAAATGAATGGATGGTTAAGATTAAGAGGCAAAAAGAATTATCAAAGGTGGAGATTAAACCTTGGTTGATCCATGTGCTCAAGATTCTCAAGAGGCAAAATCAATGGACATGATTAAGAGGCAAAATAATGAGTGGTTGAGATAAAGAGGCAAAAACCTTTTTTCAAAAGCCAAAAGATTCTATCTCATTGGAAAGTGCACTTTTCTTTTTTATTTTTATTTTATTATTTTTAGCAAAGTGATTTCCATTATTTAATTAAAAGATTTTGTATTTATTAAAAAGGATAATAATTTTATTAAAAGGGAGCATGTTCTTTTTTTTAAATGAGACTTATGATAAAGGATCAAACCTTAGGAAATATTGAATTAATTACAATTTGATTAAGAAAATTGATTTGAATTGAAAATATTGCAAGGCATTGATTCAAGAAATTGATAAATTAGTTCCATCATTTGATAAATTGAAGAATGGGGTCCCATATTCCAGGCGACCATTTTAGGGTGCATACAGTAGGAACCATAGAACTAACCTCATACCCCATAGGGTAGCACCATTTCTTTCTAGGCTCAACTACTTCAAATCATACACAATCAGTTTCAACCATGAAACAAATTGCCTCCTTGTATTTTTCAACTCAATCCTCAAGAATCCTATATCTTTCCTTCATTTTCCTTTGAAGAATCTTAGTCATTGCAAACAACTCATAATCAACCCAGTTCTTGGTCTATCTCCAGTAGGTTTCTAAGATTAGTATAATAGTAAGTACACTATCCTTCCATGCTCTAAGGTGCATTCCAAGAAATTTGTGCTTAATGTGGATGTACATGTGGATTAGAAGTGAACCAAACCTGAATGCTTTTGACTTATCTTTCTTGATAATCCTCACATTCTCCAAGAATTGTTGTGCTAGGATCTCGCATAGGTTATATTTCTTTTTTCCCTAACCATTCTATAGGCCATCATGATTACCCCCACTAATACAAAATTGGGTCTGTTGCTATAGTCAAACGTATATCCTAGTAACATTTCTACCAATTTCACATCTTGCTGAAATATGTCATTCATAGTCATCGCTCTTTTATCCATTTTTGGAATGAGTTAAGGTCTCTACTTGTTTCTTGATATTTTTCTTAGCTACAGGGAGGGCTTGAGTATTGTCCAACCTAGTTATCTCATGAATGAATTGACTCCATATCTTTACAAGCTACTCTCCTATCCAGATGAACTGAACATTGATTCTTCTTAGTATTATTTTGAACCATTCAGTCTTGTAGAACTCATTTAGAAGGGTTAAATTAATGATAGAATGGTCTTCCAAATGTTTGAACTCTTCTTTCATTTTTCCATCAAAATCTATCATCTCACCTAATTCCTTATAGGTTTCTACATCCCCTATGATATCATACTTATAATGAATGTAATCCCTAATATCTTCAACATGTAACATGCCATATGGGGTTTGTGAAAATGCTCCTTCCACATCATCCTCACAAGACTTAAAAGGGTACTTCTTAAATTTGTATCATGGCCTATTAACTACATCATAGATCACAGGTGCATCCATAACTTCTTGAAAGAGTATATGATCTAAACACCTTTAATATGCCAAATTCTAGAACTTTTGCTTAAATTGATCATGCAATGTGGTTACTAGATGGTTGTAGTGCTTCTTAAATCTGATATCCTTGGTCATTGATTATCAAACCATGAGGAAATGATATGATTTAAGGTATTTAATCCATCATTGGTTGAGTAAGTGCATTTATCATAGTTAGCTCAACTTCTCACACTATCCAGTCAAACATAAATTTTGCGATCATAGGATATGAATCTCCAAGTGCTGCAATTGTAGATATAGACTCCATAATGTTTGTATACACCACATATAAGATCACATGAACTTATTCCACATAATCAAGTGCTGGATATAACATGTTATCTACATCCAATGCTACCCCTAAGGGCATGTGGCCTTTTAGGTCAATGTAGAAATGTTAACAACTTGCAAAGACACAGTAGCATCTACTATCTCTCCCTAAACCAATGCCTTATTGAAATATTTTATCGTCCATATCTTCTCATCATCTTCATCTACTAGTTTTTTGAAATGACTCTTGAATTCATCCATGTATTCACTAATACTTTTACCACTGTAACCAATATTCTTCTTTACAACCATAGGTGGTGGTCCTCTTCTATTGTTCATTCCATTATACTTGCAAAACTTTTCTATGTTTCCTAAGTTGTTGCATTTGAAACATGTAGGTGGTCTTCTGTTTTGATTAACCTGTAGCTCACAATATCTTGTAGTATGCCCAAGGTTATTGCATTTGTAGCATGCAATCTTTTCTATTGATTCTTCTCTAATGTAATCTTGTTTATTTATAGACTGATCAGGTTTCCTACATTCTACTTTCTTGTGTCCATATGCATAACAATTATAATGATAACTGGTAAAGGGTTTGAAAGGACCTTTACTTCTGCAATCTCTTTTCATGTGTCCAAGTTTTTTGCAGCAAAAGAATCTACCTTTGAAAGCTCTGATATGATCTTTAGGTTCTTCAAAAGTGGATCTATCTTCATTCTTTGCTTCATGTGATTCATCGTGAGTCTTAGAACATTCTCCTTCATTGTACCCAATTCTAGTCATGCCTCCTTTAGGTTTCTATCTCTCTCTTTGTTTATCAAATTTATCACTAGTCATGTGTAACTTTTCAATGTGCAATTTTGATTGAGTGAGTTCACCTTTTATGATCTGATTATATTTCTCCAATTCCATTCATTTTTCCTTGTAGTGATCAGGTTCTATCTACATCTCTCCTATCTATATTTTTTCTTCTTTTAGAGTCTCTTCAACTCTGTATCTTGCATCCTTTTCATGTTGAATCTCTTTAATCACCAGATGATTAATTTGTTCATTTTCTTGCTCCAACATTTTTATTTGGTCTGATGTATCATTGTCTAAATCCTCTTTGATCTTATCCATAAGGTCTTGTCTCTAACTTCTTGAAAGTTTAAGTTGTTCTTTTAGCTTCTTAATGAATCCTTTTTATCTTCTTAATTTGAATTTCAATTGGCCATTCTTAGCCTTTTCTTTGTCCAGGTCATCAAGTGTTGCTCTAAAGTTCTCTTGCAAACTTTTTGAATCCATTCTAATCTCCATTAAGCTATTAGGATTTCTCTCTAAGGGCCAATAGTTTTGATACCAATTGTTAGGATTAATTAATACTGAGAGGTGGGGGTGAATCAATATTACAACACTTTACTATAAACTTAAGCCAATTTCAAATAAACTGTATGAATATTGAAATGAAAAGAACATAAACACATAACACATAACTCATAACACCATTATTTTTTTTGCAGAAACCTTGACCAAGGGGAAACACTGCTGGGGATGGTACCCACAACTATGCACTAAAATATAGAATCCCTATGAGGAGATCTATTTCTTTTAGGATCTGAGTATTACATAGTACATTTCCTTGTTAGACGTATACAAAAACCCTATTAAAGGTGTGGTGAGCTTACAACTCTTACAATCAAAATTATGTTACAAAATTTTTCTTCAATAATGAACAATACAAGCATCTATCATGATTTGATAGTTCCAATTATGTTTCACATTAGCCTCTATCAATCACTGATCTCACCTCTACTATCAATCATCACTAATATCCCAAATTTGCATCCATCATACATACATGGCTGTCACACTTATCGCTTCCACAAAACACTCTATAATTATATAAATTTGTTGGGATGTGATGGTTTGGAGTACTGGGAATCACTTAAGGGTTTTCATTTATGGAAACACTTATGATAGAGTGATCGCATTTTGTGGAGATTTCCACTGGAATGTCAGTCATGAAAATGACTAAGTTCAGAATCAAGATAACAGGGTACAGTGGCATAGTTTTGGTCAGAGATGAAGATATTTTAGGTATTATGGCTTACAAAGTTAAATGGAGGTATTTTGGGATATACACATGCTTTAGTTAAGATCACATAATTTTTGGTTATTAGATTTGTGAGATACAGTGTTAGGAAGATATGTGAAGGCAATAAAATAGTGTAACAGGGTATATGAATAGTTTCAAAGATCAAGGAAGGTAAAGTGAATATGCTAATGTTCTAAGATAGGTGACTAAATTATATTTCTGACTCTTTGACATTGTAAGAGCATTGACTCCATAAATAACATTTGCATGAGTTATTGTTATGGTTTACATGATAATTGTGAAGCCGATTGTAAGGCTGATTTAGTATAATTATGGAGTGTTTTTGTGAAAGAGAAGCATGGTGATGATTATGATGAATAAGTAAGGTTGTGAATATAAGATCAAAGATTAGATGTGAGATCAATAAGAGGCTAAACTATAATTGGAACTATCTAAGCAAGATAAGTACTTGTATTGTTCCCCTTTTGAGAACTATTTAGAGACAAGTATTGATTGTAAGAGCAATGTGCTCACCATCTTTAACCAGGTGTTTTGTTTACCCATAATAGGGTTTTTTATTCCTCTATCAAGGAAACATACAATGTAAACTATATCTCCTAACAAGGATACTATATTTTAGTGCATATTTGTGGGTACCATCCCGACTGGGGTTTTCCCTTTGGCCAGGGTTTCCTTGAGAACAAATCATGGTGTAATGAGTAATGTATTATGCTTATATGTTATTTTCATTTCTACATTACTTTGGAATATTTATAATTTTTTAAACTTAAAGAGATCAAAGTTCTATAATATTGATTCACCCCACCTCTTAGTATTACCTAATCCTAATACAATTCTACCATCCAATCGGCTCTCAAATACAATACAAAACATAATAATCATTTGTAAAAATGATAAATATAGAGTCGTAGATCTTATATTACCAAAGTGTTAGTAATGTACAACATTCACCTAACTTAGCACATTACTATTCCATCTAGCCTTCCCTCAATCATCACCACTATTCATATGTCCTGTTTCACTATTCATTTGTCTTCCCATGCCAATATAACACTGTAACTTACTAATATCAACACTAAAACACATGAGACCTTAACTAAGGGTCATACACATCCCAAACTATCTTTCTCTAAGTTTTCAAGCCATAACACATCATATATCACCTTCCTTGACCAAAATAGTACTGCAATATACTGTAACTCTGATTCTGTACATAGTCTTTTTCATGACCATGTTAGAATAACTAAGAGGGGGGTGAATCAGTTATCTAGTGACCCAATTCAAAATGTATAATCCAAAACAATTCTACTACCTCTGCTAGTTGGTAAACATAAAATACTTTCACTGTCTATGTATTTACTGATTGTTAGTCTAAACTTTATAATAATTACTGATTAAATCTAACATGTAATATGAAAAGTATGATAACAAACAAATATCAAAATCAACACATAACACAAGAGATTTAATGTGGAAACCCTGTGAAGGGAAAAAACACATGGGATCGACAACCCAAAATTGTTCACTCTTTTGAAGTGAGGTCGGTGAAGACCCAACCTTGTTAAAGGTTACAAACACACTGTTAGGTGTGACCTTGTTAGAGGATTTTAGACCAGAAGTTACCATCCAACCAGCAATCACTCTAAGGTTGATAGGATAACAATGTTCACTCTATGAATGAAAGATCAAAAGACTTTCATAGTCCACTCAGTTAAGAGATTTGACTATATACAATGGTTAAATATGTAACAGTAGATGAACTACCTTAAAACAACTTTAGTTTGTAGTTTACAGATCAATGTTTAGCTCATTCAAATATTTTTTTATCAATATAACACTTTAGATTCAATACTATATCAACTTACTATTCATCGGTAATTACTCTTTGTAGCTCGGTAACTGTTCTACAACTCAGTTCTTATTAACCAGTATGATCAGAATGCATGAAAACTTTTCCATCTGATAATTCTACAGTATCTTCTTCTTCTGACATATTTCAATAATGAAATCAATGTCTCTTATATAGATGAGTAAATCATTTTCTTTTCCTCCATCAGATTTTGCCTCTTAATCATATTCATAGATTTTGCCACTTTAAGCTTCCTCAGCTGATGTGTCAGTAACACATTTCAATCTAATCCATTAGATCCTTTTGATTTATGTTAGTTGTCGATCTTCATAACAAACATTATCTGTTACCTCGATTTCATACACTTTACAGCTCATCACTTTATCAACTAAACTGATCATTTAATTCCTTTCTATTTTTCTCAATTAACAAAGAAATGCGTTGGTGAACACAAGTTCAGTTAACACTACACTCAGTATACACTACACTTCGTTGGTGTATACCAAAATGCTTTATTTACCGACAACACTACTTTGTGTCTTTCAGCTCTATACTTCATCATAGATGAATGCAACATAATAAATTCAATTTCATCAAGTCATAGACTCATCAACAAGTTACTTAGTGTGTTCCTTATCCTTGTCTATCATATACATCTTCCTCATGTAGATATTTATGTTCTTCATCTCTTTCACCTTCCTTCAAATGTGTTGTTGTAGTAACTTATAAGATAATTATTATCAAGCTAGTTGACATCAATGACAACATAATACTAATTTAATCATCTTGCATATCTAATCATCAACTCCTCAGTAATCTTAAATTATAGATTCTTCATTTAGGTTCTAAATCAGTTGTAGTTCATCAATCTTTCCTTTTGGCATTGATGGCAACTCAAGGGTATGTGCAAGATCATGAGGGGCCAAAAAGTGGCGATGTGAAAAATATTCACTTTTCACTTGTCCAAAAGTGCATGAAAGTGCTTGTTGACTTTTTAGTAGGCCTGGGTGCCAGTACACCTAGGCAAACCTACCACCAAAGCACAGACCTTATCAGGTACCCGATATACCCGATAACTATGGCATAAATCCGAAACCCGTGAGCTATTTTCTTCATTTCGTTGCCTGATTTTCTTCAAGTTTTTGTCCACAATTTTCATATACCTGATATATTTTTGTGTACCTGATATTGGAAACAAACAATTTGACTCCGAGCATATTCGGTAAGTAGTTATTTGTATAATTTTTATTAATTTATTTCATTTTCATGCTAACTGTAGTATTTTTTTTTAAATAGGGTTTTGTATTTATATTTGTAATAATATATGAAATTAACTTGAAATTTAGATTTGTGTTTTATTTAATCAGGCATGGCTAACAACAATGAAGAAAATAACCCTCACGGACCAAATAAAGATCTTGAAAACAATCCCCCATATCTAAACCCTAAATCTTTACAAGATTTGATACAAGAAAATTAGAACATGATATGAGGTTTCCAAAACACGTATCAAAATATACCTACATTAGGTCCCATGCTTGCCACACTAAATACAATTGTTGGAAATATTGACACACTCACGCAACAACATAATCCTGCTCTTCATTGGCGTGATGATATGCACGCCCAATTTGATGATGGGCTTGACCATGATGGGATTGCGGCCCTTAATATAAATAAGGAAGATATAGCTTCCCTTTTTGTCGATCCTAAAATTGGAATACCAGTTGACCACAGAAAGCCCAAATGATTAATAAAATGGTACACAAATGAAGCAATGCACACAAACTTTTGGGATCACTGGTGGATGGTTTTTGATAAACCACCCCATAGAAATTTGGAGGTCCCATTTTATTTCATTAAAAAATTGTATGCTGAGTTTGTGCTTGGTCACCATGTTGATTATTGGAGTATGAGGCCCAACATGGGTGTAGGTAGAGGAGCTCCTCAGACTAGGCCATCTTCCCAGCACCAAAAGGCCACTACCTTTGTCCCCCCCACTGATGTCGCACCCCCTCCTCCAGTATAGAATCCCGATATCATTGCAAAGGCTGCCTCATAGACTATTAGGGCCATTCATTTACTAAGTGATCAGTTGATCACACAGACCAAGTCAGTGTTGCCTCCTGTGGATGCTGCTGGTGCATCGACATCTCATCGGAGTTCACATGTATGTGAGCCCCATATGTGGAGGCATATGTGCCTTAGACCACTTACTGATTCTGATACATATCAGTTTAATGATATTGATGAGGAGGATATAGGAGATGTAGCTATAGAGGCTGCAACACCTCATGGAGCATCTACATCTCATGAGAGTGCTCAGGAGGTACATGCAGAGCCATTGACTCCTATTGATATGGTAAGAGTAAACATTATAAATAAATTTGTCACTTGACTTATTTAATTTAAAAATAATTTATTTATTTAGATTAGTTTTAATGATTGTATGCACTTATGTATATATATTTTTCCCATTTATGTTCAATCGATGACACGGGAGGAGGTGAGATAGGTGGATGAGTCCACACTTTCAGCCATTTCATTTGGCCTTGATGACTATATGGTATATTATAAATTATGTACCCATTAGTTTTTTTTTATATAATTTTTTGTGCATGCTTAAATCTCTATCAATTAGAGCAATAAAATTCATACATTTACTAATATATATTGTCATCTTATTGTGTTCTTGCAGGCTACAACCGATGTCAGTGGGGGGCATGAGGGGGTTCCTTCATCAAGTCTCGACAAAGGAAAGTAGTTATTGTTTAAGATTAATTATGCATGCATATGTATGCCACTTGTGTGTAGTAATAAATATTTTACTTGCACTTTATTGTATAGGGTGTGGCTATTGATGATGTCCCAACACCGGTTCGACAGTGTAGGGTTATAGGCATCTAGATTCAAAGTGATAGCCCGATTGTACATAGACTTTTACATATTGTTATTTGTATTTTGTAACCAGGGTTGCTATGATGAAGTACATTGATATATAATTGACAATCTTTTTACTCTCATAGGTTACTCTGACTGTGAGGGAGGGCCCTCGAGAATCTTTCATTTCTTTGTTGATCCAACCCACTATTCTAGAGGATGGATCACCAGATGTAATTTTTAATTTTAGTTCAATCAATTTGTAATTTTATTATTCTATCATCCTATTTTGTAGATTTATTACTCTATGTTGCACCACTCTACTAATCTCATTATTGCAAATATATATTTTGTAGGTCAAAGTTGGTATTGCTCTCATGGTCCCTTCACTACCCAGGACTTATGCTAGGACACCTGATCATGGTAGGCGATCAAAAGACCAGGTACAAATATTTGTATTTAGTTATAATTTTAATTAAATTAGTGTTTGAATTATGAATTATGAATTTTATATATATATATATTATATATATATATATATATATATATATATATATATAATATATATATATATACATATATATATATATATACATATATATATATATACATATATATATATATATACATATATAATATATATATACATATAATATATGTATATATATATATATATACATATATATATATATATATATATACATATATATATGTATATACATATATATATATATGTATATACATATATATATATATACATATATATATAATATATACATATATATATATATATATACATATATATATATATACATATATATATATATATATATATATATATATATATATATATATATATATATACATATATATATATGTATATATATATATATATATTATATATATACACACATATATATATATGTATGTATGTATGTATGTATGTACAAATCATATAAAGTAAGCAATCTAACTTTGGTTTGAATTCATTTTTTATGCAGGATCAATCAGAGCCCAACCTTCTTCAAAGAGGCTACATTTGATGATTCCCCTACAACATAGGATGTAGTTTTAGTTTTGTGGTCATTTAGAGATTACACTTGGCACATTTTGAGATGGCATATATGCCACATTGTACACCTTAAAACATTGATTTTGTAGACATTTTGAAATGGCATGTGCCATATTTGTATATGGACATACTTTTGATACATTTGATACATATATAGAACATGTTTATTTATATGTTATATTTGTGTCATCTTTTGTATATACATATTTATTATTCATATTTATGGAATTGAATGGTGAAGTTATATCTTGACTATGATTATCATTATGATTTTAAATTATATCTTGTGAAGTTACATTTGTTTTTCTTTACTCTAGAATACCCTGTTCATGAAGCTTATTATGTTTGAGGTTTAACTTCTATAGATTTCCTAGATTTCTAGTGCTTAACTTTCTCTATAACTGAGATGATGACGAGGCCATCAGTATCGATACTGAAGATCATTTCTCTGCAAAACAAAAACCATGCCATCTTCTCTCTTCATCACTAAATTAAAACTTCAATCGCTCCTAATATGAGAGTTTTGTTTACCACTTCTATGAATTTTTGTATACAAATTCTATACCATCAATTATGTCGCTATTTTTCAATGTGTGTGCATTCAGTCTCATACTTGCATTGCTAATTTCATATATTATCATTTTCAATGCTTTTTGTTAGCACTTATAATAATTTTAACTGCCAAGCAATAATGTTTCAATATCATCGTGTATGCAGGAGCCTTCATTTCATGCTATAAAAAATCTCCATTATCATATAAGCTTATGGTCTTCATTTCCAATCTTTGATATTACCATTGATAGCTATGACATGTGACTATTGACTTTTCCATTATGTATAATAAATGATTTCTTGCACACCATGATATCCCTCAGACTTACAAAAACACATCTCTTGAATATATCGTCTCTCAAATGTTCATTGAATGATTTTAATACTACCTTTGAACTATGCTCAACACTGTGTATATTTATTTTTTAATACTGCATGGCTCCTTCGAATGTCTTCATATGCATATGTTTCATCAATCTTTAACTCATGTTGTGTTCACTTCATTTGATGAAGTTGTTTCTTTGTGGGTTGATTATTGCTGACTGGACATTCATGATGAGTTTTACTTTACCGCCTCTTGTAATATTCCTCCAAATAATATGTTTGTCATCTTTGTAATATGTTGCAGCTGTTAACATCTACAAGGAAATGAAATTTATTTGGGTTGACTTTGATCATTAATTTCTAGTGTGTATACTTCACTCCATTTGAGTGCTGATATGATGCTTAATGTTCCAATGTTGCCAAGTTGCATAGTTGTTGACGCTATTTATTCAATAGTCTTTGCTATCTATCCTAGTTTTTATCTCACTTAATATTAGGTGTTCGTATATCTTGTGAGAAACCAAAAAACCTTCAATGGCATCAATGGCAACCTTATCAAATCTCCAACATTATTTCTCAAAGTGAGGCCCTAATTTTTGTAAAAAATTAAGGCTCCATTAGGTGAAACAAGGTTATCAGTGGCATTTACCCGACCAATCAAAGCTAATGAGTAGATGGTTCAATGCCAAGTAAGATGGTTGAAAGATACGCTGTTGAGCCACTTTCAACTGGCCCTCACTGCAAGTTTTGGCATCGAATGACATCGATTGCCAAATGCAAACAAAGTAAAATCGCCCAAAAACCTAGAAAGGATATTGTAGACCTTGAAAACATGATCTTGTAGCACCTGAAAATTTGTCGATACCTCTCATGAGGTATGAGATACGAGCCCTGAAAGATCACTACCCAATCATGCTTAGTGCACCTTGGGGTCACTTGGGTCGAGCATGGTCGTGAGCATTCCAGTGACTCGGTGGGTAGAACAAGGTTGTCACTGGTCTTACCCAGCCAATCAGAGTGATGGAGTAGATGCTTTTGTTGGAAATATTCAGGGATTAACCGAGTTACTGAGAGGGGAGGGATGAATCAGTAACTTCAAATTTTCTTCAATTACAGATGTATTAACATATAGTTCACTTTTTCTTTATGCATATAGAAAGCATGAAACTTAAAAGCATTCACAATAATGACACATAGATTTGGTTACCCAGAAACCTTCCAAAAAGAAAGTAAAACTGGGGTGGGGATGAAACCCACAAAGCTTTAGTACTGTAGAATAAAGTTGGCTGGTTAAGGCTTACAATTTGATCACTTCTGATGATTTGCCCTATTAGGAGCAATAAGGATTGCTAAATCCACCTTGTTAAAGGATTTACAAACATACAATGAAGTATGCACTCGGTAAAGAGATTTTACAACAGACTGTTAAGTCTACCTGGTTAAAGGATTTTAGTACTGATTCACCTGTTAGGATGAAACAGTAGATCTCTTGCTTTGCAACTGGATTGCTGATTGAGATTCGCTAAATGTACTGATCACCTTCTGTGATGAATTTGTCTTTGCTGTTCCCTATACTGCTATAGCCCTTTTGTAATTCGCTTATCTCTGCCTTTCCTTTTTATATCACATACATACTCATATTTTTTCATCTTGACATTTTTACAACATTGTTTATATACAAGTCTAAACAATTAATTACAATTACAAAGTCAGCTTGACAAATAAACATAAGTGCCACTAAGTCGGCCCAAGTATGGTTACACGGTTCCTGCAAACTAACTCGGTGACTTTCTGATACTCGGCGTCCACTGCATTACTCGGCATCGTCATGCACTCGGTAGAAGTGAAGGCACGGTTCATACTAACCACTCGGTAGGTTTTGAACTCGGTAAATACTGGTGACTCGGTAGACATAATGTTACTCGGTTTACACTATCCTACTCGGTTTACATTATCTTGATCGGTTTACACTGTCTTGCTCGGTTTGCACTATTCTGCTTGGTTTGCACTGTTCTGCTCGGTTTGCACTGTTCTGCTCGATTTGCACTGTTTTGCTCAGTTTGCACTGTTCTGCTCGGTTTGCACTGTTCTACTTAGTTTGCACTATTCTGCTCGGTTTGCACTGTTCTGCTCGGTTTGCACTGTTCTCCTCGGTTTGCACTGTTCTGCTCGGTTTGCACTGTTCTGCTCGGTTTGCACTATTCTGCTCGGTTTGCATTGAGAATGAAAATAAGTGTTGTCACTAGTGGCAATTCTGCTTAATGCTAATAGCTTTGATGCCAGGTCGGATGGTTTGAAATATACGTTGCTGAGCCACTTCCAACTGACCCTTGTTACAAGTTTTGGCATCGACTGAGATCACCTTGCCAAATGCAAATGAAGTCGAATTTCCCAAAACTGAGAGAGGTTATTGTAGTGCTTGAAAACATGATCATGTAGCACCTAACAGTTTGTTAATACCTCTCATGAGGTCTGAGATACAAGCCCTAGAAGATCGCTATCCAATCATGCTTAGTGCACCTTCGGGTCACTTGGGTCAAGCGTGGTCGCAAGCGTTCTAGTGACTCTGTGGGTAAAAATGGGTTGTCACTAACTTTTACCCAGCTAACTAGAACTGATGGAGCAAATGGTTGATGCCAGGTCAGATGGTTTGAAAGATATGCTGCTGAGCCACTTTCAACTGACCCTCACTGCAAATTTTGGCATCGACTGAGATCACCTTTCCAAATGCAAATGAAGTTGAATCACCCAAAACTGAGAGAGGTTATTGTAGACCTCAAAAACATGATCACATAGCACCTAATGGTTTATCGATAGCTCTCATGAGGTCTGAGATATGAGCCCCAGAAGCTCACTGCCCAATCATGCTTAGTGCACCTTGGGGTCACTTGGTCAAGCGTGGTCGTGAGTGTTCTGGTGACTCTGTGGGTAGAACAGGGTTGTCACTAGAATTTACCTAGCCAACTAGAGCTGATGGAGCAGACGGTTTGATGCTAGGTCAGACGGTTTGAAAGATACACTGCTGAGCCACTTTCAACTGACCCTCACTACAAGTTTTGGCATCAATAGAGATCACCTTGCCAAATGCAAATGAAGTCAAAACACCAAAAACTGAGAGAGGTTATTGTAGACCTCAAAATCATTATCACATAGCACTTGATAGTTTGTTGATACCTCTCATGAGGTCTGAGATATGAGCCATAGAAGATCTCTTCCCAATCGTGCTTAGTGCACCTTGGGGTCACTTGGGTCGAGCGTGGTCGCAAGCATTCCGGTGACTCTGTGGGTAGAATAGGCTTTTCACTGGCATTTACCCAGCCAACTAGAGCTAATGGAATAGATGGTTCAATGCTAGATCAGATGGTTTGAAAGATACACTGCTGAGCCACTTTCAACTGGCCTTCACTGCAAGTTTTGGCATCGACTGAGATTACCTTGCCAAATGCAAATGAAGTTGAATCACCCAAAATTGAGAAAGGTTATTATAGACCTCAAAAACATGACCCCGTAGCACCTTATAGTTTGTTGATATCTCTCATGAGGTTTGAGATACGAGCCCCAGAAGATCGCTGCCCAATCCTGCTTAGTACACCTTGGGGTCACTTTGGTTGAGCGTGGTCATGAGCATTCTGGTGACTCTGTGGGAAGAATGGGGTTGTCACTAGCATTTACCTAGCCAACCAAAGCTGATGGAGTAGATGATTCAATGCCAGGTTGGATGGTTTGAAAGATACACTCCTGAGTCACTTTCAAGTGACCCTTACTGCAAGTTTTTGCATCGACTAAGATCACCTTGCAAAATGCAAATGAAGTCGAATCACCCAAAACTGAGAGAGGTTATTGTAGAACTCAAAAGAAAAATCTTGTACCACATAATGGTTTGTCGATACCTCTCATGAGGTCCAAGATACAAGTCCTGGAAGATCACTACCCAATCGTGCTTAGTGCACCTTGGGGTCACTTGGGTCGAGCGTGGTCACAAGTGTTCTGATGACTCTGGGTAGAATAGGGTTGTGACTTGCATTTACCCAGCCAACTAGAGCTAATGGAGTAGATGGTTCAATGCCAGGTTAGACAATTTAAAAGATACGCTACTGAGCCACTTTCAACTAACCCTCACTGCAAGTTTTGGCATCGACTAAGATCATCTTGCCAAATGCAAACAAAGTTGAATCACCCAAAACTGAGAGATTTTATTGTAGACCTCAGAAACACAAATCTTGTAGCACCTAACAATTTGTCGATACCTCTCATGAGGTCTAAGATATGATCCCCGCAAGATCACCACCCAATCATGCTTAGTGCACCTTGGGGTCACTTGGGTCGAGCGTAGTTGTGAGCGTTCCGATGACTCTATGGGTAGAATGGGGTTGTTACTGGTGTTTACTTGGCCAACTAGAGCCAATGGCGTAGATGGTTCAATGCCAGGTCAGATGGTTGGAAGATACGTTGTTGAGCCACTTTCAATTGACCCTCACTACAAGTTTTGGCATCGACTGAGATCACCTTGCCAAAGAAAACAAATTTGAATCACCAAAAAGTGAGAGAGGTTATTGTAGAGCTTGAAAAAATGATCTCATAGAACTAGATAGTTTGTCAATACCTCTCACGAGGTTTGAGATATGAGCCCCAGAAGATCACTGCCCAATCATGCTTAGTGCACCTTGGGGTCACTTGGGTCGAGCATGGTCGTGAGTGTTCCGGTGACTCTATGGGTAGAACAAGGTTGTCACTAGCATTTACCCAGCCACCCAAAGCTGATGGAGCAGATGGTTTGATGCCAGGTCAGACAGTTTGAAAGATACACTAGTGAGCCACTTTCAACTGACCCTCACTGCAAGTTTTGGCATCGACTGAGATGCCTTGCAAAATCTAAACAAAGTTGAATCACCCAAATTGAGAGAGGTTATTGTAGACCTCAAAAATATGATCCCATAGCACCTAATGGTTTTTTGATACCTCTCATGAGGTCTAATATACAAGCCCCATAAGATCTCTACCCAATCGTGCTTAGTGCACCTTGGGGTCACTTGGGTCGAGCATGGTCATGAGCATTTCGGTGAGTCTGTGGGTAGAATGTGGTTGTCACTAGTGTTTACCCAGCCAACTAGAGCTGATGGAATAGATAGTATGATGCTAGGTCAGACGGTTTGAAAGATACGTTGCCGAGCCACTTTCAACTGACCCTCACTGCAAGTTTTGGCATCGAATGAGATCACCTTCCAAATGCAAATAAAGTTGAATAGCCCAAAACTGAGAGAGGTTATTGTAGACCTCAGAAAGATGATCCTATAGTATATAATAGTTTGTTGATACCTATCAAGAGGTCCAAGATATGAGCCATAGAAGATCATTGTCGGTTTGAAAGATACGTTGTTGAGCTGCTTTCAACTATCTGTTAGTGGTATGTTTGAAATTTGAACTGTGAAATTAATCATGATTAAGCTTGTTAAATTTAACCTGTGGAGCTTATTATGTTTGAGGTTTAACTTTTATAGATTGTTTGAAATGATAAAAAATAATATCCTTAAAGCATTAAAAACAACAATCAAACATGTAAGAATTCAAACCATGCAAATGACATAAGTATATGACATGTAAGATCCCCTCTTGGCACTATTGGCCACCCATACATGATTTTGGTCATAAGTCCTTATGAAGATTTTTAGGACATTTAACTTTTAAATCAAATTGATTGTTACAAATTGCCATTATAGGCTTCAAAAGATCTCAATTAACCATTAAGGATCCTTTTGTGCTTCTATCTTTGATTGGATCCATGGTGACCGTAGGCATCTTCATAGGTTCTCCTGCACAAGTTACAATCCACATTAAAAAACCAAGTTTATTAACTCAAAATACAATCTAAGAAAGGTCAAATTAATGTATTGAAATTAAGCTTAAGAACTTAGAAAATAATGCACTAACTTAACTTATTACCTAGTCAAGTGTTCTTGAAGGGTCATCTCTTTGCTTCAGGGTCTCCAATAGTGCTTCATGATCAGTAGTAGTAATAGTCCAAATTTCTTTTGTCTTTGGTCTTTCTTGATGCTTTGAAAACTTGACATTTGTTTCTATAACAAGGTGTGAATACATGAGAATAGTTTTGTGCTTCTCATAGTCTTCAAATGTGGGAACTCCATTCTTTCTAATCATGTATGTTCACAGCCATGTTCCCGCAACAACAACTGAACCAGTGTGATATGTGAGCCCATCACCATCTATCATTGGTTGTACAAGCTTCTGTTTACCTTATACACAATGTGCTAACCAATAATTTGACCTCTCATCATTCCCCTGTGGTGCAACCAATGCAAAAACATCTCCTGGCTTCAGAAGATATGAAAGATGGTCATAGTCAACTGAAGTGTCCATGTCATCATTTCTTATAGAGAGTATCAAAGATAAAGGAGTCAGATACTATGGAACCCATGTATCCACCCACTCACTTGACTCACAATGATCCCAATCATACTAAAAAAACATGGGGCAAAAACAAGCCAACTCTCATGTCCAAATATTGGTCCATGTACTACTATTGGAGCTTCAGAATGAATGCATTTTTGAAGAGTCTTTCACTATTTGAAAATCCAATCTATCTCCTATAGCTCCCTCCTCAACCAACCAAAAGAATCTATGCACTATAGAATCAAGAGTCCCCCCTATGACAATGCTAAAGTACACCAATAAACAATAGAATGAGCATCAAGAAGTGGGTAAGTGCACAAAGATGGGGGACCAAAAAGTTGCCACTTTTCTTTTTGGCCCCCCATCGCTCATCTATGGCTTGGGTTGCCCAAGCCTTAGGCTTGGGCAATCCAAGCCAAAGTGTGTGCGCCCTATAGGGCGCATGCGCTTTGGAAAAATTCCAAAGGGTGTACGCCCTATTGAAAAACTTATATATTTTTGAAAAACATGTCATGCACATCTAGTGTTAAACATAGGGCGCACACCCTATAGGGCATGCGCCCTATGTAAAACTAGAAAAAGGAAGAAAAGAGAGAGAGGGAGAGTAGGAGAGAAGGGTAAGGAGAGAGAGAAGCGGAGAGGGAGAGGGAGAGAGAATAGAGATAGGAGAGAAGGGTAAGGAGACAGAAGGACAGAAGGGGAGAGGGAAAGAGAATAGAGATAGGAGAGAAGGGTAAGGAGGGAGAGAGAGAGAGAGAGAGAGAGAGAGAGAGAGAGAGAGAGAGAGAGAGAGAGAGAGAGAGAGAGAGAGAGAGAGAGAGAGAGAGAGAGAGAGAGAGAGAGAGAGAGAGTAGGTGAGAGAGAGAGAAGGAGAAGGAGAGGTGTCTATGTGTGTGGGAGAGAGAGAGAGAGAGAGAGAGAGAGAGATTCACATAGTGATTCACCCTCTCTCTCTGTCTCTCCCCCATACTCTCTTTCTCTCTCATCACTATGTGAATCTCATAAACTTACATAGGGCGTGCGTGCTTTAGGGCGTGCGTGCTTTGTAAAGGATTTGAATTTACCAATCCTAAGGCTTGGATTTGCCTTGGAGATCCAACCCAAAGGCTTGGATGATTGAAATAGGCCTGAGACGTGTTTTCCAGCAGACATACAAAAAAATGACATCTTTTTTTGTGTGCTCCTCGTCAGGTTTACTCGTGGCTCAAGAACGTAAAAATTAGACGACGTGATATTGTAGATCTCTCTGTTAGCTATTTAAGCATATAATTTATTTTGAATTCTGATTATGTTAAGTTATTCAACTCTAATTTCTTTTGTGTGTATGTCTATTTTTTGTAAAAAACCAACATGCAGTATTTTGGGCATAGATTTTGGCTCGTTCATCAAATTTTGCATTAAGTTACATTTTTAGAAACTAGACTCCATTCTACACACTTTAAAAAAAAGAAAATTTAATTTTTGATTAGTTTTAAATGATTTCTAGGGGGAGCACACAAAAATTTTATGTTTTCAGGATGTGTGCACTTCGTAAATTCATAAAATATTATACATTCATCAAAAAATTACCAAAAAAATCTGGGATAAACTACGTGGTGTTAGCTAACTTCTCACTAGAGTGATTAAAAAAATTCAAAAAAAAAGTTAACATTTTAGGTGGAGCACACCAGATGCTATGTTATGTTTTTGGACAAAAAACAAGACCACTTTTTGTGCTCCCCCTTTTTGAGGGGCTTAATTTGCACCATTTTCAAAATAAGTTAGTAGTTTAGGAACTAGATTCAGAGTATTACAACTCTTGTTTTTGTCACATCTCAAAATTTTGAGTCTAACTATCTTCAATTTATTGTTGAAGTTCAGAGTTTTCTGATTTTAGGGAAAAAGTGGCAACTTATACCCCCTTTTTGGTCCCCCATCTTTGTGCACTTACCCAAGTATAGCACCTAAAATCATCAATTTCTCCTTAACTAGAGTTCTCTTCACACATGCACCTGCTCCATCATGCTCCCCTTTCCCATGCCCTGACTCAAAAAAACTCCAACTATGAGGTATACCTCTCTCCACATGCATTCTACACAACCAATAAAACATTCTGGCATTCTTAAATTGATCGGTGCAATTATCCGACCAAATGAGATGCCTATCCATAGCAATACCAATTTACCACAAGAAGTCAAAATAGTTCTGGAAACAATGTTGAACAAGCTCATGAGAGTGAGACCTTCCATCACTCATATAAAAATGGTACTCTCTGATTATCTTTCACTCATCTTTTTTGCTATCAGGGGAATGTCTATATGTGATGTGTACAAAAATAGCAACCTAAATGGAATTGTAATATTGAGCTTGAGTCTCATTTTGGGGCTGCAATGTATAGTTCTCCACAAAGTCTACAATGGATATAATAGTTCGAATGGGGAAAGTGTCCTTACATGTCCTGAATTGTTGATCCAACCATTGAGACCAATGACTATGCCTTGCATACTTGTAAAAAAGATTTGTCTTGAAATCTGAGATAAAATCAGCAACATTGTATTCTTTTGCAACTAACTCACATCTAGAGCCTTCACCTCCACTCTTCAATGTATATTTCACTGTTTCATATACCTTTTTTTGGATGAGTTTATTTCCAAAATTGTGTTCCAAACCCTCATGAAAACATGTTCTAAACTTGGACAAGCCACCACATTCTGAGCACTTGGCATTTAAGAAATCTTTTTTATAAAATAAACAACCATCATCTCTATGACATAAAAATTGATCTAGCAAGTCTCTTGATGATTTGGGAAGACCACTTGCACCTAAATCCTATAGCATTTCATTAGTATGCAAAGTAGAATGAATGGACCATAATAATTCATGATGCATTGAAAACTCAACATGATATTTGCAACAACATGTATTTCCAATCTTAAGGGGTACATAATAAAATGGCTTCACGGATTCAAAAGTCCTTTGTGATATTTTCAATGTTGGATGTGTCTCACAAAATTTTTTATACAACATTGTTTGACTTACCTCCACATAATGTTTAGGATGTGGAGTGCATTCTTGATTGCCAACTCTCAACTTCAAGACATCCTTC